>BDJD01013325.1:50833-66390 GCA_002564525.1 Rosa multiflora | reverse complement strand
TGCAAGTGGCCTAGTGATTCTTGTCTAGTTGGGTGTGCTCATCAACCTAGGTTCGAACCCCGAAGCAATCAAAGTAGACAGACACTGTGCTACAATGCACAGTTTGAGCATTTCATATGCACCGAATGGGTTTATCTTGGGTTTCCTTTTGACAAAGTAAAAAAAACAAAAAAAGTACTAAATATAGTTATATACCTCATACAACTGTATTAAACTTGGCCTTAATTCAATAAACCCTTTAAACACCAACAACATCACTTTCACTTGGACCACGAGAGTTCAAGGACTCGACTACTTGACTAAAGAAGCATCCCTGGAATCGTAGGATTTCTTCCTGAGCTGTGAAGCTCTAGGGCTGCTGGGATTGACCCAAATATAGCTTGGGAGAAGACTCGAAATTGCCATCTGGGCTTGGAGGGTTTTCAGGTCTTGGGACATCTGGGCTATGGGTTTCTTGTAAAGAATCATGGTTTATTTGGAGAGAAATTCTGGCGTGAAGTATAGGGAAGGTGAGATTGGAAGTGTGAATATCAGAGTTAGTTGGCCTGAGCTTTCTAGAGGAGGAAGAGAGTGAATGAGAGAGGGCGTGGAGGATACATGATAAGCCATTTTCCCTCTTTGTTTTGGTCGCTCACTCCGTCTGTGACCATGAGAAGGAAGGAAGGGTCTCGTTTTTTTATATCGACCTTGTGAGTGAAAGTAGCTTCCCGGATTCCACTGGGTTAAAAATGTCCATCTAACGTCAACATATCTACTTGCTCCAGAAAAGAAGCAATGGTTTTGAGCCACAAGTGATTACTGTTGTTTGGCCTGCTCAAAAGTAGAGGTTCTTTCATATTTTTTGACTTGCTATCTTGGTAGATATACCATTTTTCTTTTGATAACATATCTTGATACATTTTGAAATAAAATTAAACAACTAAAAACAAATACTGGAAGTCGGTGAAACCAAAATAATTTAGTTGTACATTGAGGGAGATGCAGAAGTCATGTCTATCTAATGCGAGCACCAATTCCTGAATTCCACCTTCATTTACAACTGGGCTCTTCACCTCTGCAGCAGCTTCATCGTGACGGTAATTGTTTTCATAAGTAAAGACTAACAATCAGGTAATTAGAATTTGACAATTGGGAAATTAAAAAAATGTGGGGAACTTAACCGAAACCAACTCCACAGATCACTGAATTAGAATACAAACTTTGTAGCGTGAAGAGTTACTTTCCATTACATAGCAATATAGCAGCATTATGCTCAACTCCACAAAGATATAACAAATTATCCAGTTTATGTTCTTCTAGTTGAGAGATATTGAGGCCACTGCCAAAGGCCTCCAATTGTTCCAAAGTGCCAAATCATTAAACACTTGGGCACAAATACATATGCCCCTGGACACAGTTCCTTTTAGTACAGAAAAGTAACAAAACCAAACTTCTATTGCAGCATTGCTTATCCTCTAAACTGGCAAAAGCAATATTCAAATAACTAAAACTACACAATCAGAAAAATGAAGATAACACACACTCTGTGAGGCTTAGTACAGGATTTGTTCACAACTCAGCAATTCCAAAGATGTTTCCAAATTGGGAAACTTTTACCATTTGAATCAATATAAGTTTGGTAAGATAACTAAAATTCCCAATAAAAAAAGTATCAGAAGTGGAAAATAGATTCAGTATATGAATGAGTTTCCAGTCATGGCCAACCTAAGAACATGATTAAAAGGCATTTCAATTCCAACTTCCAACAATAAGGTTACTGGAAGAATAACTTCTAAGTTGAAATCCATCGATTCAAATATGGTTTTCATCAGCAAAATAAAAAAATAAATGAATCATACATGTCAGATTCCCAAAATTTAAGGGTGAAGAATGAAGAATGCATGCTTAACTTAGTTTTCCAGCAAATATGCTTATTGTCTACAACAATGTGAAGAAGAAAAGTCGCACAAAGCTGGAAGCTGGAAGACAGTGGGTGTGTCACAAAATGGCAAAAGAGTAGACAATAATTCTAGTGCCTGTCTACAAACTTAGTTTATATAAATTTAGTAATAGAATGATAGTCAATCATATTTGACAGAAAGAGCAAACGAAAACTCAGTGTTGATCTTAGAGATGTCTGCAATACCACTGGTGACTGGTGAAACAAAAGTCTCCCTGTAAATGAGTCCATCAAATTTCCATCTGTTGTGAGTCCTAAAAACATTCCTAAATGTCTGTTCCTTGAAGCTATAGAATACCAAGGACTGAAAATCATATCTGCTGGCGATCAAACCTTCACCATTCTCTAATATGCACAGAGGCGTCACGAGTGAGAATTTATAATCTTTTGGTAAATCAAAAGAAGCAACTTCAGTCCACGATTCCTTGACCCCATATTCCTTCATCATCCATACTCTAAACCTGAAGATCTCATCGTGTAGAATGCTATATTCATATACACCAAGACAATCTCCAGGAAGAAAGTCGCATCTAAACCCAACCAGAGAGGGCAATGGAAGCATCTCCCGAAACTTTTCCTCTGCTAAATCAAATGAGATAATCCTTGAATCTTTTGGATGAAAATCATCAACTATGGTCCCTTGCCAATGCAGAGCACCATTTAACAAGCGCGCCGGCCCTGCCAAGAAAAAGTAACCGAGACCCTCATGGGTCCTCCATGAACCTGATTTTAAACTAAAGACCTGAACCATGGTTTCCTCAGAACCCCTAACTCTATGATTGTACCCTCTCACTACCTTATAATCATCATTGGTGGAATCATAACCAAATCCAGAAAACTGCGGAATGCAATGATCAGTAGGTTTTGGCAACAAATTGGATTGTCCAGTACAAGGGTTCCATAACACCATGTCTTTCTGGTCAATTTCTACACAAATCAGGCCATTGCAAGAACCCACAATATTTCTACGACTGGAATTAGGGAACATTACCGGAAACTCGAGCTTTCCAATTGCAAGATGAGCATCTCCATCATCCTTCAATGCCTCACAGTCTAGGGATAAGACCTTGGATGCTTCACAGTCTCGGAATTGGAGAGGACTCATTGATATCAAGAGCCTGGAGGGGTTCTCGGTGAAGCCTTTGCTTGCGTAGTTGAAGTGCTTGGTGACAAAACGAGACTGGGAGATGAGAGCACGCCATGACTTGCAGACGCAGCGAAATCGCATCAGTGATTTGACCGGTAGCCTTGCCAGTATCTCATCAAGGACGCCGTCGAGGTCGGCGACACTGGTAAGAGCTCGCTTGTGAACGCCGCCGTCGTCCGCCATGGAATTGGTGGCGATTAGTTTTGAATTCGGAGGAAGGCCGATGCAGTGCGTTTTGGAGGAGGAATCTTTGGACGTGGTTGAGTAAAACAACGGCCGCGGCAGTTGTTGTTTTGACGGCGGCGCGTGTAATGGCTTCTTCGATTTTCGTCTCCACCAGTTCTGCTCTCACTCTCCCAGTGAGTTCATCGCTCCATCATTTTAACGAGTTCAAATTGAGTTGGGCTCTGATATTTGTTATTGGGCTTGATTTTATTTTTTTTACGCCAATTTTGGGCCTAGTCCAATTTCGCTTAAGAATTTCATTCATCTCATCCATTACGCAGTTTTCTGCAAGTTATCAGCATTGAGAATAGATGAAAAGAGTAAAACCTTGGAGTGGTAAAACTCGACGGATCAATAGAGACGAGAAATCTCGTTGTTACTACAATATTCAAAAACAAAAACTTGTAATCCTGTACATATTGATGTTTCGCAGAAGTACAAAATATGGAGAGATCAGTAACTGCTTTCACTTCAGAGCCATTTCTGGGTTTCTGTGAGGAAGATGATTGGAACAAGAAGGTTTTTAGGGTCTAAGGGAGACTGGGAGATTTTCTGATGTGACAGGTTTGGGGGTGACTGCGAATTTAAATAAGAAATTTTGTGAGGGAAACGATGCGACGAAAAGACGTTTAGCAAGCGAATGGACGCAATCCCTCATTAATAATGGCCTCGATTCGGTCATAAGGCGTGTCGTTTAAGTCCCCTTCAATCAGTTACATGATCGCGGGCCTGATCTCAGGGCCTGGGGGGTAATGTTTGAGCCCAAAAGTATTTTTGGCAAGATCCCTTTAGGGAGATTTAGCGTAGCGGGCCGATACCTGCGGCCCAAAAATAAGCCTACTTGGGTTTGGGTTACAGCTTCACCCATTCAAAGATCCAGAAGGAAAACGAGCCTTTTTGGAATCAAGTAGCGGAAATTGAATAGGAAACTTCAATCAATAATCCTTCTATGGTAAGGAACAGTCGAAACTCTATGGTATAAATACCAGGTTTCAAGGACACAACAAAACACAACTCTTCAATGAATCAAACAGATTATCAAAGCCTATCCGGAGCAAACTTACTCGCAACCTAGTTGCAACCCAGCGAAGCAAGGGTAACGCCCTAGCAACCCAGCGAAGCTAAAGATACGCTTTAGAAAACCCTGTGCTTTCTCCCAACTTCCCAATGATTGCTCTTCTTAGTCTACAACACTAAGTATCGATTCGGTGAACGCAAGAGATCACAACCAAAGCCCTTACCCGTAAGGCAAGAAGTCTTTTTCTGGAAGGCAGAGAAAAGAACCTTGTGACGAGGTTGGTGCTCGTCCACATCGTTTGGTCAAGAAGTCAGGTGAAGGGACTCCCCGACGACTGCACCCCACGGTGCTGGCACTCCTGCGCAATCACATTAGCAAAAGAGACTGTTTGCTACCCGAGCTAGTTTTGGAGCCAAACATTTTGGCAAGCCCAGCGGGACATCGCATAGCGTTTCTTTGCGAAAGCAACCATTGGGAAGTCAAGCGCAAATCCCTACCAAAAGGTTTACTCAAACTGCCCTAAGCATAAGACCTTCAGTTACAGGCTACACTCTCGTGCAGTCTATACCTACATGTGCATTTGCAAGCATAATTAGCTATAATGAACCACGCTCATAGTACCGCCAGAGGTACCGACTCCCACCAAAGGAGTGACCTACGGAAACACAGCCAGGTGGGCTACCGCCTGAGCCCCGGGTTACCCCCAGATCACCGCTAACGCGCCGCCACGCACTGCGCCAAGATAGCATCAGAAGCTCCAGACCCTGGGAATTGAAGCACATCAGTCCCACATCGAAAACCCTTGAAGATCAGCTCTCTCCTCACCTATAAAAGGTTCTCTCCTCTCTCCTCATTAATTACACATTTACTACTCATTTATTGTTATGCTGTCTATGTTCATTGACTGACTTAGGCATCGGAGAAGAGAAGACTGCCCAACGCGGTCTCCCTCTAACGCCCTGTCTTTCATTTGATAGCTAGCAAGGATCATCAAGTCATCAGAGTAGCGGTCCGCCCACCGGACCAGCGTTAAACGAAGGTTCGGCTACCGCCAAACTGTAAGCATTAAGATTGGCGCCGTCTGTGGGAATCCTTGAACAAAATGTCATCCCACCACAATCACCATGACTAACGGTAGCGGGGGAAACGCTGAATAGCAGGCTGACCAGTCCGCCATTCCCCAACCTACCAACCTAGCGGTAAGCATTAACCGCGCACTATTCAGCACCCCGGCCAACCCCGGCGGTGAGGTAAATCTAAGTAGCAGCCGCCTACCGGGCAAAGATCTCACCACTCTGTATGAATTGGCACTAGTGGACCTTCACAAGGCAAATAGAGAGCATGAACAAGAGCACAGAGAAAAGGCCGACGCCCAAAAGCAGGTGGCCACGCTGATGTCACGTTTCGATGAACTAAAAAGGGCGCTGGAAGCAAACGCCAACCCAGAGCAGAGCGAGCAATCACGGAGCACCAGGCATAGCCTGCCTAATACCGGCGTATTGGTACCGGCACCACTAGTGCAGATGCAGGTACCGCTGAACCCACCAGAGCTACTGGGAATGGGGCCGCCCCCCGTGCCTCAACTAATGATGGAGCAAGAGGCAGAATCATTGTCGCACACCAACCGCTCAAAATCTAGGGCTAGGACTGAGGGAAATCCACCTGCCCCTAGGCGAAGGCTAGTCCAGCGGAATATCCAGGAAGGTCCCGCTGGCGAAGCAACCGCCCAAATACTGGAAAGGATGCAACAATTAGAGCAAAGGTTAATCCGGGCGGAATCGGGCGCCCCAGCGCCAATTTCAAATCAGCTTTTCGCGTCCAGGCCAGGACCGTTCACCGCTACGATTCTGCAGGCTATCAAACTAGCGCATGCAAAGACTCCAAAAATGTCACATTGCAGCGGTATGCCTGACCCCTTCGTCCATATGGACACCTTCAAGAAGGTCACTAATAACAAGGCATTCGATGATCCCACCCTGTGCCACTTGTTCAGCGAAACGCTGGACAGTGAGGCAATGAATTGGTTCTTTGAGTGTCCGCCGGGATTCATTGACTCATTCCACGCACTATCACACGCCTTCCTCTCTCGGTTCATCCTACTGTCTGCGAGACACCACAACACAAGTCAGCTGTTCAACGTCAAGCAGGGTACAAAAGAAACACTGAAGGCATTTGTCACGAGGTGGCGGGCGGCAACATCTCAGTGCCTCGATCTTGATAAAACAATGGCTTCGGCGGCCTTAAAGCAGGGACTCCTCAAAGGGCCGTTTCTCTATCACCTCAATTATAATCATCCAAATGCCGTGTACGACCATGTCATGAGTGAGGCAGTCATTCATGCCCAGGCGAAATTCATCACATATGGAGAAACCCCACCGCCACCAGCAACACCAACAAAGACAACGCCACCCTCCAGTCATCAGGAGACTGCTAACAAGCCCCCTGCTGCGCCGCCAACTGATAAAAAAAAAGAGTGGCAACAAGGCCACTACCAAAGCAAGCGGCAAAAAGACCAACACTACAACAAGGGCAACTGCCCATCCCACGGGGACAACCGTAACAAGCAGACGGAGTCCTCTCAGCGATATGCAGTGTTCACAGTCCTCACTGCTTCGTATGAAGAAATATACGATCAGTGCAAGAATCAGATCCCACCGCCACCCCTAGGAAGGTACCCAAAAAGGGGAAAACCAAGAAACACCGGCAGGTTGTGCAAATACCACGAGGACAGCGGTCACAACACCAGCAACTGCAACGCTCTCAAAATGGCCATTGAGACCCTGTACCGTGATGGCAAGATGGAACAATTCAAGGTGCGCCAACCACCACCTGTGATCGCCAACATTGAGCCCTTAGGCCGAATCAACACCATCGACGGCGGTGATCCAATCACCAACATGTCTTAAAGGGCAAGAAAGCGCTATATCTGCGCTAACCACCCCAAGGAGATCTACAACATCCGCTATGAGAGATCTGCTAAACTCCCAAAGTCTGGCTGGGAGCCCATTACCTTCTCAGAGGAGGAGGAGCGCGGAGTGCATCTACCCCATGATGATCCATTCTTGATCGACGCAATTCTCGATAGATGGTCGGTGGGAAGAATCCTGGTGGACAGCGGGTTCCCTGTCAACGTCATATTCAACGGTTGCTACAACCACCTCAAGCGAAACAGGAAACTACTCCAAGATCATGAGCCACTGCTCAGCTTCTCCGGTGACGTCACGCAACCGCTGGGTTCTGACTACATGCGGCTAGCTATTGGGGCTAGTCTATGTACGGCGGAAATACATACAGAGTTCATAGTTGTCGATTGTTTCAGCTCATATAACGCCATCATTGGGCGACCGGCACTCAACAAGCTCAAATGCATCATAGCCGGGTACATGATTCTCATGAAGTTCCCCACACCCAACGGCAAGGGCTGTGTGAAGGGAAGTCAACAATTGGCACGAGAATGTTATTCAACGACTATAGCACGGTCAACCCGCCGCCATGAAATCCTGACGGTGGGAAACCATGCACCGCCACCAAATATCTTTGAGGATCCTAGGGATGACGAGAAGAAGTATGTAAGGAAAGAGTCAGTCAACCCAGAAACGTCGTTGAAGGTTGTCTGCATCTCGAACGAACACCCTGAGCGGACAGTCCGCATAGGCTCTCTGCTAGACCTAGAGGTGGCGGCGGAACTCACTCAGTTCCTACATGACAACGCTGCCATCTTTGCATGGTCATACGCAGATATGCCAGGTATCTCCCCTGAAATCATCACACACAAGTTGAGCATCAAACCATCCTTCTATCCTATCAAGCAGAAGCGGAGGGCCTTCGATGAGGAAAAGTACAATCCAATAGGGGAAGAGGTTGCCAAGCTCCAGGGCATTGGGTTCATCCGCCAAGTCATCTATCCCCAGTGGATTTCCAACCTGGTCATGGTCAAGAAGCCCAGTGGAAAGTGGCGGATGTGTGTCGACTTCAAAAATCTTAACAAGGCATGCCCAAAGGATAGCTTCCCACTACCCCACATTGATCAACTGGTCAATGCAACCGCCGGACATAAGCTCCTCAGCATGATGGAGGCTTTCTCCAACTATAATTAGATCAAGATGCACCCCGGCGACCAAGAATGCACCACCTTCACCACCGACAAGGGCCTATACTGCTACAATGTTATGCCTTTCGGTCTGAAGAATGTCGGCGCAACTTATCAACGACTGATGAATGCCATGTTCGCTGAACACCTATGCAAGATAATCGAGGTCTACGTGGATGACATGTTGGTCAAGAGCATAAAGGCCAGCGGGCATGTGGCAAACCTCAGAATAATAGTAACCATTCTCTTGGCCTATGATATGAACCTCAACCCAGAAAAATGTTTCTTTGGCGTCACCGCCAACAAATTTCTGGGTTATATCGTCAGCGAACGAGGCATAGAGGCTAACCCTGACAAAGTACAAGCCATCCTCAACTTGAAGGTCCAAGAGTGGAAAGTACACGTCCAGAGCCTCTAAGACAAGCTAACCGCCCTTTCCCGATTCATCTCCAGACTTACTGACAGATGTGCCCCATTTTTCAAAGTCCTAAAAACGACTCACAAGAAGGTCATCAACTAGAACCCAGAGTGTCAAGAGGCTTTCCAGAGTTTGAAATAGTACCTGGCGGCAGTCCCACTTCTTTCCATTCCTGTGCAAGGAGAAACACTGTACATATACCTAGCGGTATCACAGTCAGCGGTAAGCTGCGCCATTGTCCGGCATGAAATCCAGGAGGTGCTCCCAGTGTTCTATGCAGGCAAAGGCATGAACGGAGCAGAAACAAGGTATCTTCCCTTAGAGCAACTCGCTCTCGCACTCATCGTTGCTGCTAGACGCCTCCGCTAGTACTTTCAAGCCCACACAATTCATGTGTTAACCAATCAACCGCTGAGGCAGGTAATGTAGAACCCTGAGCATTCGGGGCGCCTCAGCAAGTGGGTCATTGAGCTCAGCGAGTTCGACATTGACTACAAATCACGCACCGCCATGAAAGGGTAGGCGGTGGCGGCTTTCATCGCTGAACTCACCGAGCTTCAGGTCGAACCCAACACGGGGGCAGAACCCGGAACGGAAATAATAACCGTTGAAGAGCCAGCCCCCCAGCGGTTAGACTGGAACCTTCACGTGGACGGCTCCGCTAGTGCCAAGGCTAGCGGCGCCGGAGTCATCTTAACAGGACCAGGGGCTGAACGTGGAATACGCGTTGAAGTTCAACTTCAAAGCCTCAAACAACATGGCGGAGTATGAAGCACTCATTGCCGGCCTACTCCTCGCCATCGACTCAGGGGCCGACAGTGTCAACATCTTCAGCGACTCTCAGTTAGTCGTTAACTAGGTTAACGACAGTTTCGAGGCTAAGGACCAACAGTTAGCGGCATACTTGGGGTACGTCAAGACGCTGCTCAAAATATTCAAATTTCACACCAACACACAGATCCCTAGGGAAAACAACGCCAAGGCTGATTCACTGGCTAGACTGGCAACCGCTCAGCCACACCAAAGTCCAGCGGACACAAGGGTGGAGTGTCTTGACAAGCCAAGTATCACAAAAACCCAAGCGGAGAGCTTCAACATTGAGGTCAATCCTAGTTGGATGGACGAGACCAGTTGAATACAAGCGCAATGGGACACTGCCAGAGGACAAAGTCGAAGCACGACAGCTCAAGCAGAGAGCAACCCGCTACAACATCTAGAATGGCAAGCTTTACCGCTAGGGATTCACCCACCCCAACCTCCGGTGTCGAACCCCAGAGGAGGAAAGGTCGTGCTGGCAATGATACACGGCAGGGAATGTGGAAACCACTCGGGCGCCAGATCCTTGGCCAATCGCACAATGCGACAAGGCTACTTTTGGCCAACGCTCGGCGACGACGCCAGAAGAGTATCAAGATCTTGCCACAAATGTCAGCAATATGCTAATCTCCCACACGCCCCGGCGGAACCACTGTCGATCATCATCGGTCCATGGATTCACTTAACGTGGGGCCTGGACTTGATGGGAAAATTCCAAACCGCCAAAGGCCAGTTCAAGTACATCATTGTTGCCATCGACTACAACAGCAAGTGGATAGAGGAGGAGCCACTAACGGCAATAACTACCGCCAAGGTAACTCACTTCCTCTGGAAGAACATCTACTGCCGCTGCGGTCTCCCGCACACAATCATCACAGACAACGGCACACAGTTCAACAATAAGGAACTCATATCCTTCACCGCTAACCTGGGTACCAAGATGAGTTTTGCATCTGTCGCTCACCCCCAAACCAACGGCCAGGTTGAAACAGCAAACAAGATAATCAAGAAGCTGCTAAAAAAGAAACTCGACAACGCCAAGGGTTTATGGGCGGAGAAGCTTCCGGAAGTTCTATGGGTCATCAGGACGACCGCAACTTCCGCCACTGGTGAAACACCATTTTGTATGATGTTCGGAACTGAAGTCGTCCTACCTATTAAGGTAACTCAACCCACCGCTAGGGTTGAAGGCTATTGCCCAGAGACCAACAGCGGGGCGTCAACCTCGACAGGGACCTCTTAGAGGAAAAACGACACAAGGCTCATTTGCACAATTTGCAAAACAAGCAACGGGTATCTCGTTTCTACAACGCCAGGGTCAAGGCCCGGAACCTCCAATTGGGGGGACTGGGTAATGAAGGAAGTCATTCCACTATCAACAAAACTCCGCCCAACTTGGGAAGGTCCATACAAAATTGTGGAAGTCGTTAGCCCCGACACCTTCTACTTAATGGACAAGGATGGCGTCACAACGACCCACCCTTGGAATACCGAGCACCTTCGGTATTACTATAAATAGTCATGCCGCCACCCAAGAGCATCTTGACTTAGCTAAATTTTTGTTCAATATTTAGCTAAGGGAAGCTACCCAACGGGTACTACCCCGCTTTTGTAAAAGCTGGTCAGTCAGCTATCAATGAAATGAGGAATTATTCAAACCATTGTTGCCAAGTCTAGCACAAAGGGCTACTGGCAACGCCAGCAATAGTCAGCGGACCACGTCCGCTACATAGTGCACTTGGACCAATTTTAATTCCTTTAATGTTTCATTGATTGGCAAAAGAAAACTCCAAGTCAAAACTCTAGCGGTACAGGAATATCACGGCAATCACAACAAATTTTGAAATTTTACTTCATATATTAGAGGTCGGGACTCCCCGCCCAAGGATAGTCAGTACAAAAAAGGCCCTAGCTGCACTAAACAAAAAGAGAGGCCTCAGTGGCACTACATAGGGCTGTGGAGATCTTCAGGGATTCTGGGCAACAGCAGCAACATCCTCGTCCCCCGGTGGCGGCTGTTGCTCGGAAAAATGGCTAGTCTAATCGGACCCATGAGCGGTAGGGCTCGGCGTTATGATGGTACCATCTGCTCGAGTGTGGGCAGCCAGAAAGCCAACATGAGAAACCTCGGACTGAGTAGGAGGGGGGTCCGCTGAAAGTCGTCCGCCGGACGCAAACCACTCTCTCCGCTGCCCGAGCGTGCACCCTCAACTTGAGCGTGAGTCACACCCTTCGCGAGCAATGCGTTCTTACCTGACGGCCCAGCGAGCAGGGACGCCTTCACCCAGTCGTTGGCGCCCTTCTGGTTCAGTATTTCCACTTTGGCAACGGCACCGGGCTTCGCCGCCTCAGTCAGTGCTTTCTTATATTCCGCCGACTATTTAAACGCATCCACGGCGGCGGCCGCAGCACGACCCCCCTCAGCTCCCAAACGAGTGACATCACCCTCCAGCTTTTTCACCTCAGCGGACCTAGTGGCAGATTCCCTCTGAAGGATCTCAACTTTCTTGTCCTTAGCCGCCACTCGATCCTGTAGCAAGGCTATATCTTGCTCCAGCTTGGAGACGTGGTCATTCTCGCTCAACGGCGACGGCCAGTTTGCCGCGACCATAGCAGCATCACAGTCTTCCTTGTTCAAGCGCCGTTCCACATCCGCCAACCTGTCTTTGGTCTCCCCCAGCTCCCTCTGGAGATCCTTGATCTCCTCCCTAAGCTCCCGCTCAACCCGGGGCTGTTTCGGCGCCGCCATGAACACCTCTTGTAGCCCTACCGAGAGATGTCCAAAGGCCGAGCTGAAGGGCGATTGATCAACGGCGGTTGAGCGCACAATCCCCTCTAGGCAGCCAAACCCAAGCCGCTTGCAGGGGTGGTAAAGAAATTCTCGCTCATCATCAGTCAAGAACTCTGCGTACGTGGCGAACGAGTCCAAGTCGCTTTCTTGCATCTCCCTTTCAGCGACCCCCGGCACCTTGAGCGGAGCCTGTCTTACCCTCTTCTGCTAGCGGGCCCCAATGGTCTCTGTGTCGCCCCTTTCCTCCTCTCCGTCGAAGTCATTTTGGTGATGCTTCCACTGAAGCGCCACCCGTGTCGGTCCAGCGGGTGCATGCCTTGATCCCTACAGCGGGTCCAGCCTCGCAATGCTGACTGTCTCCTTCGACGGCATCGCTTTCTCCTTCTGTGCCCCACGCCTGTTAGCGAGCACTCTCTCATGCTGCACAGTTGCAGCCTTACTCCCACCGGCCCCCACGGCCCACACCAGTCCCTGCCTGAACGACGGGCCAACCATCGCCACCGAGATGAGAGTGGTGCGGCATAGGTAGCACCACGGAAGTCTCGAACTGGCTTAGCGCCAGTGTTTCCGGATTAACAGCCGTCTGCTGGGCCGCCAGCCCAGAGGCGTACATGCTCTCCAAAAAATAGTTGATCTCAGCGCGGTCCATAGCCTTATCAAAAGCGTCGCGGCTCACTTTATTTCCCAGCAGAGAATCTAAAAAAAAAATCGAGAAATGAGTTAGCCTGAGGCAAGCTCAACTAAGGAGCAGATCAACAGAAATTACTTACCAATGGCACCCGTCAATTGTTGATCAACCAACAACCCCCAACCAGTAAGGAGATGAAGGTCCAACAGGTTATGATGCCGCCAATAACCTCTGATACATGCCAAGCGACACTCCTCCTCGCGAGTCAGATTATATCGCAGGCCCGCTGCACACACAGCACGACAAGTTAATCGATGGCGCAGATACAAGAATTATCACAAGCAAAACCGACAACTTTGGTCAGCAGAGGCCGACGAACAACCTCGAATAGGTTGAAACTCCGACTTAATACTGAACGTCGGCTCCCTCTCATTGGACCCCGCTTAGAATTCCCAACCCGCCGTGGCAATACAGAAGGTCCCCCGCCAATAAGACATGGAGTCCTTCAGGTTCTCGATGAGTTTGGGCGCCCCCTGGTGGCGACTCAGGCTCACCTGCCCGCTGTAAACTTAGCGCTTCACGTACACCAACTCGTAGAAGTGCAACACTTCCGCCACGGTCGGACCCTCACAACCAGACAAGCGCCATAACCAGTTGAGCGCCATCATCAACCGCCACATGTTGGGGCAAATCTGACCAAAGGCGAGGTCAAACTCGCACACCAGGATTTGGAGATTTGGCAGTAGCGGGAATGTCACTCCTTGGGGAAAGATCGCCTCGTGCACGGTGGCATGCCCCGCTGGAAGAATCGAGGCCTTCTCGTCCGTCATCGGCGGACACAACTTCACTACGCCTGGCAACCGAAACATCCGTTTCAACATATCGACGGCAGCAACGGTCATAGACCCTCCCGCCTAGTCAACAGGGGTGCCGTCGGGAAGGACCCACGCTGACTCGGTATCCTCCCCTGCCACCTCTCCCCCATCAGCGGAGCCGCTAGCAGCGCTATTACTTACCAACCGCTCCTACGCCTATTTTGGGCAACAGCAGCCTCCCCGGCCTTAGAACTCTCTGGACGCGGCACACGACCCGTTGCTACTTCCCAGGGTATGGTCTGTAGCGGCTCGATGTCTAGCTGTTCGAACAGTGAGGTTCCTGCACGGGCAGACGTACGCAACGAGTCAATAAAAATTCTATCCGCCACGCTGAACGACACGTCAGACCCGGAGTCCTCACTGCTCGAAATCTCTACGACGCTATAACCATCCCAAACCCTAAAACCCTGTACATACATGTACATTTGCAAGCATAATTAGCTATAATGGGCCATGCTCATTGTACCGCCAAAGGTACTAATTCCAACCAAAGGAATGACATACAGACACACCGCCAGACGGGCTACAACCTCAGCATCGGACCACCTCCAGATCGTCACCAACGCGTCGCCACGCGCCGCGCCAAGATGGCACCAGAAGCTTCTGAAACTGGGAACTGAAGCATATCAGTCCCACATCGAAAACAAAGACAAGATCAGTCTCTTCCTCACCTATAAAAGGTTCTCTCCTCTCTCCTCATTAATTACGCATTCAATACTTTCCTACTGTTACTTTGTCAACATAAATACATTGACTAACTTAGGCATCGGAGAGTTAAAGACCGCCCGGCGCGGTCTCCCTCTGACGCCCGTTGTATTTTACTTGACAGGTAACGGGAACTACAACAACAACACAAGTATCGATCCGCCCACCGGTTCAGCGTTAACTAAGGTCCAGCTACCGCTAGACTTTTAGGCATTAACATTGGCGCCGTCTGTGAGAACCTTTGAACAAAAGGTCATCCCGCTACAATCACCATGACTAACGATAGCGGGGGAAACGCTGAAGAGCAGGCAGAACTCCCCGCCATCCCCCAACCCTCCGACCCCGCGTTCGGCGTTAACCGCGTACTATTCACAACCCCGGCCAACCCCGGCGGTGAGGCAAATCCAGGCAGCAGCCGCCCGTCAAACCAAGATCTCGTCACTATATACGAGCTAGCACTGGCGGATCTTCATAAGGGAAACAGAGAACGTGAGAAGGAGTGCAAGGAAAAGGCTGAGGCCCAAAGACAGGTCGTTTTGAGGAACTAAAAAACACTTTGGCGGCCACCGACCGCCCGGCACAGAGCGAGCAGTCACGCAGCACCAGGCGTAGTCGACCCAGCGCCGGCACAATGGTGCCAGGGCCGGTCGTACAAATGCATGTACCGCTGAACCCACCTGGGTTGTCGGGAATGGGACCGCCGCCCATACCCCAACTAATGTTAGAACAGGTGGCGGAATCACTTCCGCACACCAACCGCTCGAATGCCAGGGCAAGGACTGAGGGTGATCCGCCCATACCTAGGCACAAGCCAACTCGGCAGGTCAGTCAGGCCGATTCTGCCGGCGATGCAACCGCCCAGCTATTGGAAAGAATGCACCAACTGGAGCAGAGGTTGATCAGGG
>BDJD01013325.1:17634-50085 GCA_002564525.1 Rosa multiflora | reverse complement strand
ATCAGCACAACCATCTTCCAATCACCAGGAAGCCGCTGATAAGCCCCCCTCAGCACCGCCAGTTGACAAGAAAAGAGAGTGGCAGCAGGGCGGCCACCAAACCAAGCGGCAGAAGGGACAGCATTTTTATAAGGGAAACCGCCCAACTCATGGGGACAACAACAACAAGCAGACGGAGTCCTCACAGCGGTATGCAGTTTTCACGGTCCTAACGGCCTCATATGAAGATATCTATAATCAGTGCAAAGATCAGATCTCACCGCCACCCCCTCCAAAGTACCCAAAAACAGGCAAGCCCAGGAACACTGGCAAGTGGTGCAAATACCACACGAACAGTGGCCACAATACAAACAGCTGCAATGCTCTCAAAACGGCCATTGAGACTTTGTACCGTGACGGCAAGTTGGAGCAGTTCAAGGTGCGCCAACCACCACCAGTGATTGCCAACGTTGAGACCTTGGGCCGCATCAACACCATCGATGGCGGTGCTCTAATCACCAACTTGTCTCACAGGGCAAGAAAGCGCTATGAACGCGCTAACCATCCGAAGGAAGTTTGCAACATCCGCTATGAAAGATCCGCCAAACTCCCGAGATCAGGTTGGGAACCTATTACCTTCTCCGAGGAGGAGGAGCGCGGAGTACATTCGATGCCATTCTTGGCAAATTCTCGGTGGGGAGAATCTTGGTGGATAGCGGGTCCGCTGTGAACGTCATCTTCAGCGGTTGCTACGACCATCTCAAGCGGAACAAGAAACTACTCCAGGATCACGAACCACTGCTCAGCTTCTCCGGTGACGTCACACAACCACTAGGGTCGGATTACATGCGACTAGTTATTGGCACTAGTCCCTGTATGGCCGAGGTGCACACGGAGTTCATTATTGTCGACTGTTTCAGTTCGTACAACGCCATCATTGGTTGACCAGCGCTTAATAAGCTCAAGTGCATCATTGCAGGATACATGCTTCTCATGAAGTTCCCCATGCCCAACGGCACAGGCTGTGTGAGGGGAAGCCAACAGCTGGCACGAGAATGTTATTCAATGACTATAGCGCGGTCAACGCGCCGCCATGAAATCCTGACAGTGGGTAATGACCCACCACCATCGAATATCTTTGAGGATCCTAGAGATGAGGAGAAGAAATATGTAAAGGAGGAGCCGGTCAACCCGGACACGTCGCTGAAGGTTGTCTGCATCTCAGACGAGCATCCTGAGAGGACAATCCGCATAGGCGCCCAACTAGATCCAAAAGTGGAGGCAGAACTCACTCAATTCCTACGTGATAACGCCGCCGTCTTTGCATGGTCCTATGCGGACATGCCAGGCATCTCTACTGAAATACTCACTCATAAGCTGACCATCAAACCTTCCTTTTATTCCATCAAGCAAAAGCGGAGGGCTTTTGATGAGGAAAAATACCGGGCAATCGGACAGGAGGTCGCCAAACTACGGGACATTAGATTCATCACCCAAGTCATCTATCCTCAGTGGATCTCAAATCTGGTAATGGTAAAAAAGCCCAGCGGCAAGTGGCAGATGTGCGTCGACTTCAAAAATCTCAACAAGGCATGCCCAAAGGATAGTTTCCCGCTACCTCGTATCGATCAGCAGTGGATCTCAAATTTGGTAATGGTAAAAAAGCCCAGCGGCAAATGGCGGATGTGTGTTGACTTCAAAAATCTCAACAAGGCATGCCCAAAGGATAGTTTCCCGCTACCTCGTATTGATCAGTTGGTCGATGCAACTGCCGGACATGAACTCCTCAGCATGATGGATGCCTTCTCCGGGTACAATCAGATCAAGATGCACCCCAGCGACCAAGAGTGCACCACCTTCACCACCGACAAAGGCCTCTACTGCTACAATGTCATGCCTTTCGGTCTGAAGAACACTGGTGAAACTTACCAGCGGTTGATGAATGCCATGTTCGCTGAGCATCTGGGAAAAATCATCGAGGTCTATGTGGACGACATGCTAGTTAAGAGCATAAAGGCCAGTGGACATGTGGCAAACCTCAGGATCATAGTGACCATCCTCCTGGCCTATGGTATGCGCCTCAACCCAGAAAAATGTTTCTTTGCAGTCACCGCTAGCAAATTTCTGGGTTACATCGTCAGCGAGCGAGGTATCGAGGCTAACCCAGATAAGGTACAGGCCATCCTTAACCTGGCGGACCCCGAGTATAAGGTGGACGTCCAGTGCCTCCAGGGCAAGTTAACCGCCCTTTCTCGATTCATCTCTCGACTTACTGACAAGTGCGCCCCATTCTTCAAACTCCTCAAAACAACTCACAAGAAGGTCATTGACTGGAACCCAGAATGTTAGGCGGCGTTCCAGGGCCTAAAGCAATATCTGGCGGCAGTCCCTCTCCTTTCTGTCCCTGTCCAAGGAGAGACACTATTCATATATCTAGCGGTCTCGACAACGGCAATAAGTTGCGCCGTTGTCCGGCGAGATGGCCAGGATGAGCTCCCGGTATTCTACGCCGGCAGAGGCATGAATGGAGCATAAACAAGGTATTCACTGTTGGAGCAGCTGGCCCTCGCACTTATCGTTGCGGCCAGACGATCCATGTATTAACCAATCAACCGCTGAGGCAGGTGATGCAGAACCCTGAACACTCGGGGCGCCTCACTAAGTGGGCGATTGAGCTCAGCGAATTTGACATAGAATACAAGCCAAGAACCGCCATGAAGGGCCAGGCAGTAGCAGACTTCATCGCTGAACTTACCGAGCGTCAACCGGAACCCGGTACTCAAACAAATCCCGGAACAGAAGTAGTAACCAGTGCAGAGGCAACTCCCCCACAGTCAGAGTGGAACCTGCATGTGGACGGCTCCGCCTGTGCCAAGGCCAGCGGCGCCGGAGTCATCTTAACCGGACCCGGGGGACTGAACGCAGAGTACGCATTGAAATTCAACTTCAAAGCTTCAAACAATATGGCGGAGTACGAGGCGCTCATTGCCGGTCTACTCCTCGTCTAACAAACCCAAATCAGTCAGTTAACACAAGATCTAAGCTATCCCTATATCAGTTGCATCCAAGAACAATTACCCATAAAATGCCAAAACAAGAACAAAACGCACCTACACACTCAACCCAGATTCGACCATCTAGAAAATCCCTAAACACCAACTCTCTCCCAAACACCATAACCCACCCCCAAGACTCACTTTACACCGTCAGAGCACACCGGGGGAGAACAGATCCCATCCCAAAGCAAAAAACCCAGAAACTAGCAGTAGAAAACACAAAAATCCAATGAAACAAGGATAGGATTTGAGGTACCAACCTCAAAGATGAAAGCTCTGGTGTGATCGAGAACACTTGTCTTTACTACAGGAGATTTCGTCCTTCCAAGTTCGATAACCCAACTAAATCGTAGCAATCTTCTTATCGAATCTCAGACAAATAGAGCTTGAGGACGACGACTCAAGTTTGAAGCTTTTGCAGAAGTGTCAAATCTCGCTAAGTTCCCCCTCTTTTATGTCAACGTCAAGAAATTCTAGCCCGTCCGCTAAAAAACGACATTACACACCAGCCGTACATGTGTCCCACGTTTGCACTTACTCTCCAGATTAACCAAGGCGTCGCCTCAGTTACAAAATCCATAATTACTCGCATTAATGGCGAGACGATGGGCATGCTGAGGATGCACGCCTCCAGACTCTAACCCTTTAGAAGTCTGCCACGTGTCAACCACTATCAGACGAAGCGTCTAATGGAAGTAACCACGAAGGGGAAGGACCACCAATTGTCGGAAGTCTCCTCTAAGCAACACTCCGCTAGCAGAATTTCTCCCTTGTCGTCATCCAAGTGACGAAGTCTTCGCTAAGCGAAGCCTCCGCTAGCGAAACTTCTGATCCCTTGTCATTTTCCAATAGACAAGGCCTCTGCTAAGCGACACTCCACTAGCGGAACTTCTCCCTTGTCGTCATCCAAGCGATGAAGTCTCCGCTAAGCGAAACTCCGCTAGCGGAACTTCTCCCTTATCACCCTGCAAGTGAGGCAGGTTCCGCTACACGACAGACCGCTAGCAGAACTCCCTTTCCATCTTGCAAACTGCGTACTTTGCTGAGCACAACACAGCTCACTAAGATACCGCCAGGCACGTCTCCGTGACGCTGCTTCCTGCTCACAGCCAGCGGGGGGATTTCCTCCAGCGGCGGCTCCCGAGGCAACGCCTCATTCTGACGACTACCGCCAAGCAGCATTACAGTCAGATTACTTCCCTCCGGGACACGGGGACTTGTCAACAGTCTACGACGGCCCTGATCAGGCACGTTGACCCCCGTCACTTGGGTACCAAAGATTAGGCTAGATACCCAACACCCTCTACTCCGTGCAGCTCCCCTTAACAAACAATATACCGACCATCCTAAGGTCTATCTTAGCCGGGGAGTCGGGGACTCCCTGGTGGGCCTAGCAGGGGCCCACCCGAAAAGGTATAAAGCGTTCGCTCAGTAAATCCATGATTCACAACGCACTGACGCTAATTATGTTGTTGCAAGTCTAGCGGAAGTAACGCTTCAAACCGCTGAGCAACTCTCCAACCAAGATTGCCCTCCTTGACTGGGGACTTGGGGGACTTGTACCTACATGTGCATTTGCAAGCATAATTAGCTATAATGAACCAAGCTCATAGTACAGCCAGAGGTACCGACTCCCACCAAAGGAGTGACCTATGGAAACACAGTCAAGCGGGATACCGCTTGAGCCCCTGGTTACCCCCAGATCACCGCTAATGCACCGCCACGCGCCATGCTAAGATAGCATCAAAAGCTCCAAACGCTGGGAATTGAAGCACATTAGTCCCACATCAAAAACCCTTGAAGATCAGCTCTCTCCTCACCTATAAAAGGTTCTCTCCTCTCTCCTCATTAATTATGCATTTACTACTCATTTATTGTTATGCTGTCTGTGTGCATTGACTGACTTAGGCATTGGAGAAGAAAAGACCGCCCAATGCGGTCTCCCTCTGACGCCCTATGTTTCATTTGACAGCTAGCAAGGATCATCAAGTCATCAGAGTAGCGGTCCGCCCACCGGACCAGGGTTAAACGAAGGTTCGGCTACCGCTGAACTTTGAGCATTAACACAGTCTGTCGTGGTCTTTCTAACGAACAGGTGATTCAAAGGTTTTCGATCAATCCCCACTCATCCGACATGTCTACTGAACATGGTGGAACTCAACAGCCCACCGCTGAGGGCGACAACACCCGTGCTGTGCAGACTGATGAGGCTGGCAACGCGTCTAAAGCCACCCAAGTGAGCGCGGACACAACTGATCCCTTTGTGCCCATTCTAGTCCCGGCGAATGCGAGCATTATGGAGTGGCTTGATGTTTTTCAACAGAATAATACCGCATATAATGAAAGGATGGAGAAAGCTCTCGCAGAAGAGCATCAGAGACTCGACGAGCTATCAATTTCACTTCAAAAGCTTGAAGTGAGTTTGCGACAAACACAGGGATATTGGCAGCAGAGCCAAGAAAATCACAAGGAGCTCGTGGAGATGATGAATGGTCAGGCCGCCCAGAGCAAACGCATCTCTGCTGATATGGCAAACCAAGCCTCAAAACCCATTACAAATACCTCAAACACAACCCCCAAAACCCAAAAACACAACCCAGAATACCCAGAACAAGTCTCATATCCCATAAACAAATACAAGCTAGCAGCCCAATCACATCAAATTTGATAAACAAAAGCATAGGAAGAAATTGAAGAACTATCAAGTATAATTGTAAGACCTCGGAAATTTTTTATTAATTCCTAAATGTTTCCTGGGATTAATAAAGTGTTTGTTTGTACGATTTCGTGGTTCGAGGGTGGAGTGGAATTATTTTCGGACGAATAATTATTCGAAGTGCACGTTTTCGAGGGTTACAAAGTTTGACTTTTTATACATTTAGATTCTGTGAGAACTTCCTTCACGAAAGTCGTAGAGCGCATCGATACGAGTTCATGGACATGCGGAACGCGAAAATCAGAGTTCGTATGAAGAAGTTATGGCCATCGGAAAAAGTTTCCATTTTGGTATATATGGGAAATTTCTGGAAAAATATCAGAAAAATCAGATTTTCCCTTTCTGGAAAGTTTTTCTCTCTCCTCTCTCCTGAGTTTTCCCGAGCAGCCATCTTCACCGAGCTTGTTATCCCTCCTCCGGCCACCAATCAACTAGATTCTTGTCCTTATCTCTTCGCCTCACTCTCATCTATGACTCTGTGGAGTTTCACGACGTGGGTCGGCCTGTGCAAGACGCAGCAAGTCCGGGAAGTTTGGCACCCGAGCTGCAAATCGCCTTGATCGGAGTCGGCTATTCCAGCCACCATAGCCGGTGGTTCTTGAGGGATTTTGGAGCCCAGAGGGCGTAGATGCTTCTCCCAAGGTGGCTTGCATCGATTCAACTTGTGGAGATCGAATTTTGGAATTTGGGATTCTAGGGTTCATCGGAATTGGAGTTGATTCTAGGGTTCATCGGAATTTTGGAATTTGGGATTCTAGGGTTCATCCCAAGGTGGCTTTGATTTAGACTTTGTGCTAGTTATGAAAGTTGTAATTGGAGTTGAGATGAAGAACTTTAGTGTTGGAAGTTTTGCCAAATTCTGACTTTAGGCCGCTGGCAGTGCAGCCACTGTGGTGGTGTTTTCCGGCCACCTTAGGGATAGTTTTTGTTCCTGATTTCGATCTACTCGTTGATACGAGCATTTCGATATATATTTTGTAATTTTTGGAAATCGTATGAGCAAGTTATGAATTTTCCAAGTTTTAGGGTTTTCGGTTCGATCGGTTTTCTATCCGTGAGGATTTGGCCGTCCGATCGACTTATAGTTTTGATATGTTGATCGTACAAGTATTCCGGATACCTCGGGTGGTCTCAGATGAAGTTTCGTCTCGATTGGCGTTACTTTTGGGTTGTTGGATTGATTTGGGAGTTTGGAAATTAATTGTTTTTAGTGTTTCGGATACTAAATCGAGGTCGTATTTTATTAGGTGTTTGACGGAATTGTGTGAGCGGAGTATGGATGATTTTGTGCTTGTCTTGGTTTGTTTGAAGATGCAGCAAGATTTGGAGGTGAGTAAATCTCACGTGGTTCATTTACGAACGGATTTATTTATTACTCGGAATTACTTGTTTAATTGTTAAATCATTTTCGAAACAAATTATTTGTTTTAAAATATATGAACTTGATCGACAATGGTTCATGGGTAAGTTAAAACAATGTTTTGATATAAAATGATTTTCGAGAAGTATAATTTGTAAAACTATAGTTGGTATTAGTAGGCATTCCTGAGTGGATGGCTACGTGTGTGTATATATATATATATATATATATATTTACGTGAAATATATATATAGATGGTGTGGCATTGTGTGAAGTATAATAATTGTGATTTTATTCAGATTATTATATTAGAGCATTTACTCTTGTCGGAAATGTGAATTGTTGATTTATTTGTGTGGAAAGAGTATTTGAAGTTTTGATTTGGTTTTAGATTGTAAACCAAGTATTGTAAAGAGTACCTTGTGTTGTGGGATAACTGGGTTGTATGCGTGCAGTCATGGTGGTAACTGGGTTACGGCATCATGAGTACGTGGTCTGTGATATGCGTACGGTCATGGTGGTAGCTGTGTTACGGCATCATGAGTACGTAGTATGTCGTATGCGTGCTGTCATGGTGGTAACTGGGTTACGGCATCATGAGTACGTGGTATGTCTTATGCGTGCGGTCATGGTGGTAGCTGTGTTACGGCATCATGAGTACGTAGTATGTCGTATGCGTGCGGTCATAGTGGTAACTGGGTTACGGCATCATGAGTACGTGGTATGTGGTATGTGTACGGTCATGGTGGTAGCTGTATTACGGCATCTTAAGTACGTAGTCTGTCGTATGCGTGCAGTCATTGTGGTAACTGGGTTACGGCATCATGATTACGTAGTCTGTGGTATGCGTACGGTCATGGTGGTAACTGTGTTACGGCATCATGAGTACGTAGTCTGTAGTATGCATGCGGTCATGGTGGTAACTGGGTTACTGCATCATGAGTACGTAGTTTTCGGAGAATGTTTCTGGTGTTATTTCTTTAATTTATACGTGAGATTTGGATTACTTTGATTTTATTGATTGTTTTAGTGTAATTCCCTGAACTAAATTTTATGTAGGGATTACTATGATTTTTATTATTTGTTTTAATGTAATCTCCTGAACTAAGTTATATGCAGGGATTACTGTCTTTTAAATTATTTGTTTTAATGTAATCTCCTTAACTAAATTTCTATGCAGGAGTTGCTATGATTTGAATTGTGTGATTTTAGGTGATCTCCTGAACTAATTCTCTATGCAGGGATTACTAATTATTACCGAGTGTGATTGTATGTTTGGTTGTGTTTTGTGGAGTTAAATGTTGTTGCTTTAATTTATCTCACGAGTTGAGAAATTATAAGCATGAGTGACGTGAGTAATTTTAATTGAGTTTACTCATACGAGCTTAAAAAGCTTACCGGGTTTGTTGTTTACAATCCCGGTGCACTATTCCATGGTGTAGGAGTTATTGTGCAGGTCAGTGTAATCATCATCGAAGCTGAGGTTTTGTTGCTGTCGTAGCTTGGACGTAGTATGGTATTTTGGTTCTAGTCTTCCGTTGTGTTGTGAGTGTGGAGGGTGTGTTTACTTATTGAATTGTTATTCGGTTTAATTTGTAAACAGTTGGTGATGTGATATTTGACTCTAGAGAACGAGTCGGTGTTGACATTGTGAGTTCAGTTTGTTTGTTGCTTAGTTTAAATGAAAAATTTTCTAAGTGTCTTTTAGTGATTGTTTGTTCTTGCGTTTCAGATTTGAATTCCTTTATTCAAAATTCGGGGCGTGCCAATAATAAACACATAACCATAGATTGCCCAAATTAGAGATCGAAAAACTCAAAACTCAAAGGAGGGAAGACTGTGATGACCTGGATTTTCATTATTTAATTCCTATAATTAATAATGGTTCAGTTGTACGAATTATGGGTGTTTTGGGTTTTCAAGCCGATCAGAATTCCATTTTCTGGCGACCTTTATCGGTGATACCAACCCATATCACTTCGCCTCTTCCATGCAATCCTCCCTGTGGTGGTCTCTAGTGGCAATTCTCACCCACGGTGGCGCAGCAAGGCAGTGAAGCTAAGAGGCAGTCAGACCCGATCAGAAATCTCACCTTTAGCGACGGCATCGGCTCAAACTAGACTTGTTAGGTTCGTGGGGGCTTCCTCCTACGACCCACAGTGGAAGTTTCGATCGATTTTCGGTGGTTTGCTGCAACTCAACTTGAACAGTAAATACTGGGCTTTGGACTGCGATCTAGGCCGAGTTGGCCTGAACCCCAGGTATTAAAGTTGCTCTATTAGGTATTATTGACATTTTCGACGGTTGGATTGTAGTGGTTTAAGTTTGGTCTGTGGCGGCGCTTGGCGGCATTCTTGCCAAGCTAGGGGTAGTTTCTAGTTCTATATACGATATATAATGCGTAACTTTGCCAAGCTAGGGGCAGTTTCTAGTTCTATCTACTCGTCAATACTAGCATTTCGATATATAATGCGTAATTTTTGGAGATTGTATGAAATTGTTAGGGTTTTTACCGTTTTCGATTATCTCGGTTTTTGATCCGTGAGGATCCAACCATCTGATCGACTTGTGGTTTTGATATATTGACCGTATAAATGTTCCAAAGACTTTGGGAGGTCTTGGATCAGGTTTCGCCTTGATTGGTGTTACTCTCGGGTTGTAGTTCGATTCGGGGGATTCGAACTTTAATCACTTTGTGATTCAGGTACTGAATCGAGGTTGTATTTTCTTTAGGTGCTTGACAGAGTTCGTTTTGTAAGTTATCTAGTTGTGTGAAGACACAGCAGGAATATCGAGGTGAGTAATCTCACAATGCTCATTTACGAACGGATTTACCTTATCATTTTGAGAGTTATTTATTTAACTGTAAACTAAAGTTAGTATTAGTGGCATTCCTAAGTGAATGACCGCGTATATATATATATATATATATATTTACATGAAATATATATGTGTTGGTGGTTTTGTTATGATGAAAGCAATAATTGTGATAGGGTTCACATTATTGTTTGATTGACTTTTCAGAAAACAATATATTGTGGAAAGGGTTGATTTTTATTGTTTTGAAAAGTGTTGAGAATTGTTGAACATTTTTAGGTCATGGGTGGCGTATTTAAATGTTAGGTTTTTGTACCGAGAGTAATTAATAGGGATCAATTACGGGAAATCATTTATTTTAGATTCGGGTAACATTTTGGGTCTATTGCGACTTGCTTAATGTTTTGGTCTTTGTACTGGGAGTAATTGATAGGGTTAAATTACGGGAAATCTTTTATTTTAGATTCGGGTAACATTTTAGGTCCATTACGACTTGCTTAATGTTTTTGTATTTATACCGGGGATCCAAATTCCTGAGGGTTGAGGATCGGGGATCACCTACAGTGATCGGGGGTCATGAATGTGATCATGGCATGCTATTGGGAACCAAGCCTTGGCCGGGTTAGTGGTTACGATTAGTTAGAGCTCTAGTCTGTTTGTCGGGATTTTAATTGTATCTTATGGGGGTAATAGTAATTGAGATTACTTTGGACTCATAAGTACGGGTTTGAAAGAGAGTCTCGAGAGTATTCTTTCTTTTATTGTCCATAGGGGACTTTGGGTTTCATATTCATTTTGTTGTGTGATCAAATGGTATGATTTTTGTCACAGAGTAACATATGCATCTCCTTTGAGGAAAGGAATTTATACGTGGGTTGATTTCATTAAATTGAAAGGGTGGGTTTCTTGTGGTTGGAGTGACTTATTTGATGGTTGTTTTTGAGTTACTCATACAAGCTTTCATAAGCTTACTGGGTTTGTTGTGTGGCAACTCAGTGCACTATTATATGGTAGGGGTTAATCCTACAGGTCAGGATAATCGTGGCTAAAGTTGAGGTAGCTTGTTTGCAGCTTTACGGTAGGAAGCCAATTTTGTGATTTTACCGTTGATATGACTTCCGTTGTGTAGTAAGCTCCAAGGAGCATTTACGTTTTATTTTGTTGTGCCAACTTAATTCGTAAACTTATGTAATATATCTCTATGGAGCTAGTCTGATTGACATAGTGGGTTCAGGGCATTAGTATATATGTACTTTGTTTAAAAGGAAAAAGTTTTTCAAGTACTTTGTATTGATGGCTGAACCATCACGCATGTATAATTATGAGATTATATATTGATTTTTAATTGTGTTAAAAAAATCGGGGCATGACAATGTGTCAGTGAGAATCGAACTCATTATATATTGATGTATATTGATGTTGATTTGATTATGGGTAGTCAGTAGTTTTTTTTATTTTTTATTTTCTAGGAGTTAGGGTTGTGTGCCCTAACCCAAAAATATTTAATTTAATGTAATGATGAAATTTTATATTATGGATGCTTATATCAATTATTGTTACGTTGAATACATGTCTAGGACCATAGTTAACTCTACAGTTGAATATTGAGCATGTCTAGGAACCCTCAATTTCTTATTTAAGGAGTTAGAGACTTGACTCCCTCTAATTTCTAAGCTAGAAACCCACAATTTCTTATTCAAGGGGTTACAAACTTGGTGATTTACACTCGTTGCGGTTCAAGGTAATTCTCAAGTTTTAAAACTTGGTGATTTACACTCGTTGTGTGATTGCATGGGCAGATTGCTTAGTAGTCTAATTCTCAAGTTTTACACCAGTTAAAGTGAGTTAGCAACCCTTGAACCTGCTCTCTCTCTCTCTCTCTCTCTCTCTCTATAATTGAGTTAATTGACCCTTGAACTGTCGCATTAATACCAAAATGAGAATATATGGTCCTTGAACCTTGAACCGCCTTGGATACGACTACCGCCAAAGTAGGAAATTTGCATCTATATTAGATTATCTTCTGACACATGTGATTTGGGTGAAGAAGCATCTCTAGCACCCAACATTCCCATTTATATTGTTTACTATTTTCTTAGTTTCTTTACATTTTTATTAATAGGTTAAAATTTGTTTAGTCCCTATATTTTGCCTCTTTCATTGTTTCAGTCCCTAACATTCTAATTTAATCTAAAAACTCCCTAACCTCACAATTTCACTCCAATCGGTACACTCTATCCAAATGCTTCGTGAGCTGGCTGATGTGGCAGTAAACTAGATGCCAACTTAGCCCCACGTAAGCGTATCAAACTGTGAAATGTCTAGAATGACCATACCCTCTATTATGATCATTTTGAGCCTAACCTAGAACCTAATCCCCCAAAGACCCTAAATTTCAAATTCCCGAAAACGTAAACGCTCTCTACCCCTGTAATCCAGAAACCTAGAATTCCTATTTCGAACCCGTTGAAGTTCAAAAACCCTATGCTAGAAACTGAAATCCTGGCTTAATAGGGAAGGAGAAACGTGACCCGATTCGAAGTAGAGGCTGATATCTAGAGGTGGTGATATGGTAGTGAACGATCTCGATGTTTGGGTTCCTCGAGTTGCAAAAAGCGAAAATAAAACCTAGAAAACACATGCAAGTCTACATTTTTACAAATTAATAGTCTCGACCCTTTACCCAAAATTACCAAGAATGATATTCACAATTGTAAAGTGGTGAATCGGATTGATTGATTTTAGAGTTTACGCAAACAAATTAAAGTACCAAAAATAAAGTAAGTAAATAAAAATAGAGATTTTGATGTAAGAGAGAATAGAGTTAGGCATCACACCTAGCCTTAATCATGCACACAATATACGTAACCCAAATTTAATGTAACAACATGCTTTTACAAATTTCCCCTTAGTACTTTGATGAATCTACCAAGAAACCAACTAGTCATGCCATTTAACAATCTCTTCCGAAGCAAAGCTAAATTACACAACCTTTATACCATTCAAATCTTCCGGATCCTAAATGGCCTATGGTGCCATGAGCCTAAATTCTTCGGGAACCTAAACCCATAACATCATGCTTTAATTTCTAGGTAAGAAATTTCGCCTATGGTGCCATGAGGCTAAATTCTTCCGGAACCTAAACCCATAACATCATGCATTAATTTCTTCGTAAGAAATTCAAGAAACTTAGTTCTTCCCGTAGTAATAAGCTAAGCCACCACCTATTTAGCTACACATGCTCACGGAATCATCAAGAGTTTATCAAGTTCATGTTTCCGATTCATTAATTTCTTAAATCATACTTTTAGGTGATAAATCTATAAACACACTTAGGATACATGAAAGTATATTAGCCAATATATTCAAAACATGCATAAACATTAAAGAACCTAGGAATTTACATTGTTTTGTGCACAAATTTGGCTAGGGCAAAGCCTTAGCCCCAAATTCAACTACTCACAACTCATATTTACCCAACTACAAGCCATAAACATCATAAATAACAAATAAAAGAGAGCAAAGAGTGGAGAACAAGTGATATACCCACGGGTTTGACTCTTTTTGGAGTCAAACTAAAAGCACAAGATGTCTCCCTTGCCTCCTAGATGCTATATGAGAAGAGAAATGCTTCAAAGTATAGGCATTTCAGTTTCTAGAACCCAAATCACTATACGAATCCACAAAATCTCATGAACGAAATAAGAATAAAGCTTGAATGTGTGAGAAGCAAGAGAAGTGATTGATAAAAGTGTGTAGAAACTTCGGTTTTGGTGAAACCCAGGTGGCTACACACCTTTCTCTTACACCTAACTAAAAGAACTATGTACAAGCTATGAAAAAGTAACCTAAAACTAGAGAAAAGAGAGATTTTGATGTTCCAAAATGGGAGAGCCAAAAGGTATGCACTGTTTTGGGAGAGAGAATAGGCTATTTAAAGGCCAAGGCAATTCAAATCAAGGGTGGAGATCCAAAAGGAATCAATGGTAAGATGTAATGGACAAATGTGTAAGCACAAAATGTGGATCTAGTCTTTAAATCCACATAAAAATGACTTAAACGCCGATAGATATTTTGGTGCAGTTTTTTTGCAGTTTTTTTGTCTTATAGTGCAGAAACTTGCACCGATCTTTTGAAGGTCTTCCACTCTAAACCAGCACTTGTACTCTTCATATGAAATGATCCGCAGGATGTATAGAATGTCTCTATAAAATTTCAACTCATTTGGAGATCATTTAGTTATGCTGCCACTTCTCCTTCCTTGCCTAGCTCGGATTCTCCTAGCCGGAGTAGGAAAATGTGCTAAAGTTAATTTTTTAATGCATTTCCAAGCTTCCCCATCATTTCCTAGTATGATAAGGAAAACATAATAAATATGGTTATAACTAATCACAAAGATTAAGAAAAAGTGCAAGATTAGGGGAATAATTACTAGGTAATTATGAACCTAATAGGGTGGTCCTAGTAGAGTAAATAATGAATTTTTCAGGTGTGACCATGTGTGAAGGTGTTTGTATACGTTTGCTGGGAACCCTATGTTTTATGTTTGGCCCTGTTCTGTTTTGGCTTGCACCTCTTTATGGAGGCAAACCAGTTGGTTGTGGAGTCGTTATGAGGGTATGCACTTTTAGGGCTATGTGCTTTTTGTTTTAGCTGCAAAAAAAATGCTTTTGAGTTAGATATTTATGTTGGCCAGTTTCTTGTTAACTGTTAGGGTTATTAACTGATGCTTTGCATTGATATTTGCAGGTAATCCAGGTTATTTCACATCGAAGGTCTGGCATAGGGGGTGCATAAGGGACAAGACTTATGTTGGAGGGAAGGCATATTACTTTGACGAAATCTTAACGGCGTGGACCTATTGGACAGAAATTGTGAGGTCAGGGAGTTTTTAGATTAAATTAGAATGTCATGGACTGAAACGATGAGAGAGGCAAATACAGGGACTAAACATAATTTACCCCTTGATTCTTTTTTCTTTTTTTTTATCAGGAAAGGATTTTTTTCATTCATGAAAAACTTCAACGAGGAGTATATAGTGGCCTCATTAAACCCACCACAATCCGGTTGGAAAGAGTACCACACTCCAAACTTTGAACAAATCAATCACTATAATTTTCAACTCGCATCATTAACTAGACTTGGAGAAAGCCAATCTGGAACTATTCTCCCCTAATAAGTAGGAAATGCCATAGCAAGTGCTGCCCGAGCTACAATATGAGCAGCTTTATTGCACTCTCTGGGGATATAACCCCAACTAGAAGACTGGAAATGACTCAATAATACTTTTACTTCATCAACCAAGGATCCATCAGGGGTCAAGTCATTAATAGAAGAATCTAAAGCCAAGAAGATGTCATTCGCATCACCTTCCACCTCCACCTGAGAAAAGCCAGCTTGAATGCGAAAATGGAGACCATTTACTAGAGCTAGGAACTCACAAGCCTAAAGTTTCAGAAACCCCTTACCGGGGACTGCCAGAACACCAAGTCACCCACCATGCTCATCCCTAACCACTGCCCCTGTACCATACAAGCCTCGCTGCATATCCAATGCCTCGTCAACATTGAGTTTGACAACACCCACTCTTGGCTTCCTCCACCTGCTATGGTTTTATCCACTCCCCCGCCCCCTTGCCTGCTACTTTCCTTCTTCTCCTTATACCCATTAGCTTTGCCCCACAACAAATAAACTTCCCACCAAGTTGCTGCCTTAGTGATCAGGCCTTTATCTGTCACAGCAAGTTGCATGTGCACCCTATTGTTTCTTTCCTGCCATAGCTGTCAGGCCACCACCCCAAACCACTCCAAGTCGTTATCATGTGCCAAAGAAGCCACATGTAAGAATAACTCGAAAAAGCTCATCTATTTCCACACCTTAACTACATCACAAAGAAACGAAAATTGCCATACCTTACGAGCCAACTGACAATCCCACAATGCATGCATCACCATTTCTTCACTACACCCACAACCCTCGCACCGCCCCACACTACCTTCTTTTTTCTCGATTCTACCGCACATGGTAAAAAATTGTTGCATGCTCTCCATAAGAAGACTTTAATTTTATTAGGTAAATTTAAACCCCACAACTTTCTCCAACCCTATTGAGAACCTGCATTCTTGCTGCTATTGCTCCCTGCTAGCTATTTGCTCCCGCTCCCTGCCGCTAACAGATCATCTCTCCTTGCCTTTATTCTTGTTTGGAATCAATCTTAATTATTACAGAATCTTATTTTTTTCATTCTTATGTTTTATTTTTATTTTTGTTCCTTTGTATTCTTATTTTATTTCAACATCTTCTTCTCCTTAATATTTTGTTTTTCTTTCTCTCTTTTTTATGAACTTCACAAAAAAAAATTATTTAAAAGAGTTATATATTTTCTTTATTATATCAATTTGACCAAGGTTTCTAAATTTTTTTAAATCTTGCAGTTAGCTTACGATCACTTTCTTTCCCATTTTGATTTGACTCGTTGAGTTCTTCTCAGTAATACTCTGATGAGCTTGTGTGAAGTGGTGGTATGGGGTGTGGGGATTTAAATAGAGGGAGCAAGAAACTTAAAGTGCGACAAGTGTCGTGAATCCAGTGTGCAGAGAACATATCTAAAGAGAAATAGTCTTCAGGATTCAGGAAGAAGGGCTTGTCTATTACCGATATTACTGCAAAAACCAAGTCTAACCTAAACTAATCCTTATTGCACAAATCTTGTTACACGCAATATACTACTGATTAATTAGTGGATCTTCAAATGACATCAAAATAGCAAATAAAAGCAAGTAATGTCTCGAATAATTTTCAACAAATCGCAAAGGGTACGGTGTTTTTAAATGTGTTCATTATATTTGGGAAAATAAACAATTCTTAATTGTCGGTACAAAAGTTAAATCGACTAAGAGCATTTTTAGCAGACTCTCTATTTTGGCTCTTTAGCTATTTTGGAGAGCATGTTTAGCTTTTTATCTATTTTAGTAGCTGCACCAGACTCCTAAGTGACTCTATATTATAACTTTTAGCTATCTTGCTCCTAAATATAGAGTGCGAGATGAGGCTCCCTATAATTTAAAACATTCTTTTTAATTTATTTTATGTAATTTATAAATACATTTAAACTATTTAATCTTCATTTAAAAAATAATATAAATTCAAAAATAGTAAAATAGAGAGCATTGATGCAGATGATTTTTTAGCTACTTTATCTAAAATAACTTTTTAGCTACTTTAGCTAAAATTGGAATAAAAAACGGCTAGCATTGCTAAAGATGCTCTTAAGAGTCTGATGCAACTGCTAAAATAGGTAAAAAGCTAAACATGCTCTCTAAAATAGCTAAGGAGCCAAAATGGAGAGTCTGCTAAAAATGCTTTAAGTGACTCTCCATTTTAACTTGTAGCTATCTCGCTCCTAAATATAGAAAGCGAGATGATGCTCTCTATTATTTTTGTTAATTTAAAACATTCCTTTTAAGTCATTCTATATAATTTATAAATACATTTAAACTATTTTTTCTTCATTCAATAAATAATATAAATTCAAATAAAGCTAAAATAGAGAGAACTTATGCAGTTATGCAGATGAATTTCTAAAGTGGCTAGCCAAAATGACTTTTGAGTTACTTTGACTAAAATTTGACTACGAAATTGCTAGCATTGCTAAAGATGCTATAAGGGCATTATTACAAGGTAAGATGCGAATATTCTTCCAATTTTACAGAATTTTTGGTTTTAGACCCAAAAGGAAAGTCCAGATTCAATATGCATGGCAAGAGCCAAGAGAAGTTGACTTGGAAGCATTTTGAATCATTTTGAAAGGTTTGGAGATGATGAATTAAGAGGATTAATTGCACTTTACTAACTTTAATTCCTACTTTGCCAGATAAATCTTTCCATCTTCCAGATAAGAATTTTGAGTCATAGCACATAGGATGATGGTAGGTCTAGACCCAAATAAGGACACTACTAGCAAAAAGAGCAATACATACTGATTGAAATCAGGGCACGTTTACTTACTTGGAAGGAAATGGAATGATTACGGGGTAAAAACATTCCTAAGTTTACTAACACATAAAGGAATCGGAATGATTCTGGGTAAAAGAATTCATGCGTTTACTAACACATGAAGGAATCGGAATGGATGTAGGTCCCACCTCCATATTAGGAATCGATTCCTGAATACTCAGGAATTCGATTACGAAGGGGGGAGATGGGTTTAGGTATCATTCCTCCGGAATCAATACCGATTCCTTTCTTCTCTCATTCCACTTGTCTCCGATTCATGATTATTTTTCATTACAAGTAAGTAAACGTGCCATCAGTGTGTATAAAACCTAATAGCTTCTGAAATCTGTGTGGGAAGCCCAATGGCTACCCTACACTCACAGATGCTATGTCTGTTCCATTTGGTGGGGTGGTCTTCCCACTGATATAAAAATCAGTGTGAGTCTTTTAATGGGACCCACACTTATCTCATGAGATGAATTGATAAAATTAAAATTTAATAAAAAATTTATCTTCAACACATCAGTGTGACTGACAATTACAATAATCACACAGATACATCAAAATCTGTGTAAAGCCTTACAATACAGTAGTAAAAAAAAAATAGTACTATAATCATACAAAGTTACAGCAAATTACCCAAGCAAAGCAAAATCAAACCTATCAAACTGAAACATTAAATACAATGAAAGGTTCTTTGTCATTTCAAAATATAATTGTTCATACAATATAAAAAATATACTTGTTCACTCCAGAATTAGTCTTCATTTCTCCATCTTCCCCTTCTCTCCCATTCATCTGCTGCATCTCCAGGAGACCAAAAGAGAGTACAAGGCAGCGAAGAAAGCATAATTAACAAGTAATAAACAGGGGAGAAGAGAAGAGAACCTGTTCAATGTGGCCTTGAGGAAAGTAGTAAACTTTGTCTCCAGCACACGGGACATAGATGAAGACCCATTTCACCCATGTGACTTCTTACTACGAACCACAAAGATTCTGCAGATGATTAACTTATCGTTCATATAACCCACTACCCAGAAAAATCACAAGGTGCAGCCTAATAAAGGTTCAGACTTCAGGGGTGGTATAATTCCATTACCCAGAAATAAAATAATTTTACAATACAAAAATTTTGATAATAAGGATTTTGAGTTCATTTTCTCTAATAATTGATTCGAAACCACCGCAAACCCAAGTACCCAATTTATATAAATCTCAAAGTTTTCATCTGAGCTCTCTCACCTCCGCAAAGAACCACAGAAAAGAAAAATAATTCAAGATCCAATAACAAATTGAACATAAAGAATTGGGATAAGGGATCAAAGAACAGACCTGGAATCGATCTACTTCTTAAAGTATGATTGTTACAGATATCTATAAGTATGAAATTATTTAATTTATTTTTTAAATTATGATTTTGTTATTACTCACAGATATCTGTGTGTAAAATCATAGTTACGGATATCTATGAGTTTAAAATTAGTAAATAATTATATTTTTGTTATCACTCACAAATATCTGTGTGTAAAACTTTTATCACTGATGTCTGTAAGTATAAAATTATTTAACAAATAATATTTTTTTTATTACCCACAATTATCCGTGTGTATAACATTTCTCACAGATGTCAGTATCTGCTAAATACGTGGGACACACGGACATCTATTAGAAATTTTATCTCACACTGATTTCAGTATATAATAGTGTGAACATGTGCTCATGTAGGGTCCAGTTGATCAATTCACACTGATGTCTGTATCTAGAAACCAAATCCCACTGATATTTTATCAGTGTGAAAGTCAGTGTGTATAAAATCAGTGTGGGTTGCTCCTTTTGCTAGTAGTGGGACCTTGTGTAGTTGGTGAGGGTAAGTAGATTTTTTTTTTTCTGATTCATTCCTAAAATTGACACTACATTAAACTGTCACCTTTGGATAAGTGAAGGAAAATATCCCTGTACTAAAAGGTAGTCTTAGTCTTAATAAACTGAACTACTTTTATCATTGTCTTTTTCCGTACATTGTTAAAAAAATACATAAAAGATGGTCTTTTTTTTTTTTTTTTGAAGTAAAAGACGGTCTTATTAGCATAAACAAGTTAACTATTCATCCGCATTAGTCAATTTGACCGTTTTTTGCTCTTTACATAGAAATGTATAATTAATGCCGTACTCTCTACATAGAGACATCCTTGACCGTTTAGGGGTTCAATTTATTTATTTTTTGGTCAACGGTAGCATCAATTAACAAGGCCCAAGGCCAAACAACAGTACAAGGGACAAACCCAATACAGACGAAGTCTGCAAAGCACGATTCACATAGTCAACTACTAGAACAAGCAAGACTAGAGAAATCAAAGGAAAAGAAAGAACAGCTAAAAACCTAAAGCAAAAGAAAAAAAGAAGGAAAAAAAGTAACGAAGCCCAGAACCGGGAAACTCCACACATCTTCTTCAGCCGCCACAAATCCAGTACCACCAACGTCCAGGATGGCCATTGTAGCTGAATTCGAACATGGAACTCCAAAATTGCAGCTTGGAAGGGGACCCTTACACCAAAGCCCGATCAAAATAACCCTGAAAATGGAAAGACAAACGAAAAAAGAGGATCTAAACACATATATATCCTCTTCCCCACAGTACAAATTTGCACCCATAACATGAGATTTGTAGCCACGTACAACTTTGAGAACAGATCTAGGCAAATGAAACCCAGACCAGGAGGAGCCAATTGCAGCACGACTCTATTTTTGCCTCGGTGTTTCTCACTGAGGTTTTTCTCCTTGAACTCTAATAAAGATAAACGACTCGCTAATTATCAATTTGAGTTTTGAATTTTTAAAAACAATAAATATGTCCATCGTCTATCACAAAGAATTTGAACCAGCCCGATTATTGAAGGTTAATTTTGTCGATTACCTTAAAAAATAAAACATAAAAGGCGGTCTTGTTAGCATGAACAAGTTAACTATATATGATCCGTATTAGTCAATTTGGCCGTTTAGGACGTTAATGCATTGCTCTTTACGTAGACATATTAGTTGGTAGAATGTACGAGTTGACTATTCCATCCACATTAGTTAATTTGACCGTTTAGGGTTAATGCCTTACTCTCTACGTAGAGACGTCCTTGACCGTTTAGGGTTGGATTACTATTTTCGACTCAAAATCTCCTTGGACTCTAATAAGGATATGAATGACTGGCTGATTATCAATCCAAGTTTTGAACTTTTGAAAACAATAAATATGCTTCATCGACTATCACATAGAATTCGATCCAGGCGGATCATTGAAGATATATTACAGATTGATCGATCAGTGCAATATCTAAACTGACCCAAATTAGAGTCATGCTCGATCTGTTCAAATCATCATGGCGATAAAAGTTCTCTCATGCGCCTAATTCCAACTCCATTAAATTGCAAACCCTTAATTAATTAGGTTTTTTTCTTCTAAAAAAAAACCCTTAATTAATTGGGAAATAAACGTAAATTAAGATTATAGATCATGACACTAACAGCACAAATCTTTTTGATTTTTTGATTTAATCTCCTCTGAATATTTTGAATTTCAAAAGCTAAAGGAACTACATTACAAATGAGAATTACAACAGATCGATTGGAAGAAATACATAAATCTAATCCAGAAGATTAACATCTAAATGACATTAACTTTCAACATACCCTGTGTATAACTTAAAATAGATAAAACAGCAATAAAACTAAAATTGAAATAAACTAAAGCTTAAGGGACAGATCGAGTCCAGCACCATCGGTATCACATTGAGGAGGCTCTGCTTGTCGGAGAAGATCAGCACCATTTGTTGGCGGCACCCTGTTGTTGAGAGCTGACAGATTTGAACCACCAAAGTTTTGAAGACCACTAGTACTCCCCTGCTCGAATCTTGGAGCGGTAGCAGTTCGTCCAGCAAGCCCTAATTCATTGATATTATTCTGGAGGCCTTGCAAGGAGGTTAGCCTATGTTGATCAATAGAGTTGATGAGGCTCGAGCCTGGCCGCGACCAGCCAGAAGCGCCTCCACCGAGGCCGCTGGCAGCACCGCCGAGGGCAAGGCCAAAGCGGCCGTAAGTTTGGGACCACGGGGTATAAGAAGGCTTATGAATCATGGAGTCCATTCTGACACCAAGAGAAGACCTGTTGTAAGATCCATAGAGAGAGTGTGTGGAGAAGCCTGAATATGGGCTGTAATAAGGAAAGTGCGAGTGCCCTAATCCACCCATATGATCAAATGCTTGGCTCCGCCGTTTCGCCAGCTGGCGCTCCTGCTTGTGAGCGTTCTGGTGCCCTCCCAAGGCCTGGGACGTCGAGAACTTTCTCTGGCAGAAGTTGCATTTGAAAACCCTGGGCTCCTTTTTCTGATCACGCGCTGCTGGGTTCTCGTCTGAGCCCTCCTCCACCTCCACCACCTCTGGTACTAACTGAGACGACGAAGAGTTGAAAAGAGCGAGTTCTAGATTGGATCCACCCGGAGGACCCTGGTTGGAAGGTGTCATATCATGCACCACACCAGAGCTGGTGGATCCACCCACCGCAGCCTCCTTCTCCTTCTCTAGTGATTGTTGGGGCTCGTCTATTAAGACAATTACTTTCTCCTTCATCTTCATATTGCTCTTGTCATCACCATCACCACCTTCTTTGGGAAGCGAAGAAGGCGATGGTGGTACTTCAGAGGCAACCTGGGACTCCAAAGGACATGCTTCCACTGCACCTGGTTTCTTCATCCTCAAACTGAGATTAGAAAATTGGGTTTGATGAAAAGATTGTAAGACATGAACTCCTTTTTATTAAGGGTTGAATTTAATGTGCATTCGTTCAAAAATGGTATGCAATCTCAGATCGTAATTGTAATATGCAATTTCAAAGTTGGAGGATTAATTTGATGACGAAGGCTTCCCTGAGATTTAGTTTTTGGACAACCGTTTTCCCTCTCAGTTATTACATGCATCACACCAATATGTTCTTGCTACCTTCTCGTTTAAGTAAATAAAGTTGGTGGGGATTCAATCATAAATTCTTACTTTCATGATATGGAAAAAAAATTACAATTTTTTCCTCTTTCAAGTATATTATAGTTTTTGAAAAGAATTATAAGGTAAATGCAAGCACCAAAGGTTCATGCATACTACATCAATAAATTCCTTTTTCCATCAAGTGCGTTAATCAATGGTTGAAACTAGTTACGAGCATAGTTACGTTGAGAATAATTCACTTGTGCACACAGTTACGTTAAGAATAATACAGTTGTACTTGAAAATTAATCAAGAACATTGGACATCATCCATGAATTATGTCATTTTAAGAATCTAAAAATATACTACAAATATCTCTCCATTTTAGAAAAGTTTTAACTAGCAGACCTTGTTCCACATAGGTCCAATAAACTCATCTATAATTCTGGCCTTATTGGATTGGTAAGAGGTGCTAACAAGTGCTTCTCAAAAAATCTAAAAATATGTTAACAAGTTTGTCACTATGTGTATTTTCATTGAACTCTTTAATAATTGATACCCTTGCTTCAATAAAAGGCAAAAGGGTTGCTCTCTCGTCTCTCTCTCGAGAAGCAGTCTCCACTCTTTTTCATGCTCCGTCTGACGGCAACGTTGTCGGGCGGGTCTTCCTAGTCTCAGCACCGATCTGCTATCCCTGCCGGGGTGGGAGGTGGGGGTTGGGAGAGAAATAAGAGTCTTGAGGCATCGGCATGTCAACTGGATCGATTCTAGCCTAGATTGAGGCTCGTGAGTTGGTGGCGCAGGCGAGGTTGGGCATGTTGGGGGCTGCACGGGGGGAGGAGGTTGTTTCGCCGGGAGTGGTTGGGCCGTTGTAGTCCTCATGGATCTAATTCGCTAGATTTGGTTCGGTTGGCTAGCAGAGGGTCTTCCTAGTCTCAGCACCGATCTGCTATCCCTACCGGGGCGGGAGGTGGGGGTTGGGAGAGAAATAAGAGTCTTGACGCATCGGCATGTCAACTGGATCGATTCTAGCCTAGATTGAGGCTCGTGAGTTGGTGGCGCAGGCGAGGTTGGGCATGTTGGGGGCTGCACGGGTGGAGGAGGTTGTTTCGCCGGGAGTGGTTGGGCCGTTGTAGTCCTCATGGATCTAATTCGCTAGATCTGGTTCGGTTGGCTAGCAGAGGGTACCTGCTTGTCAGTCGTCTGGTCTGGATCACGCACGGGGTGTGAAAGTGTAGGTGGAGGGGGGCGTCCAGGCAGTGTAGGTGGCGGTGGTAGGCAGCGGCTGGTGGCCTGGTTGCTCTTGGCATGGGTCAGGGTCAAAGGGTGGAGTGCTGGCCTTACTTGGGCTTTCTTTTTGTTGGGCTATCTAAGGGATGGGCTTAAATTGTTTTGGGCCTAGTCTAATTAGGGTTTTAAATCTAGATTTGTTTAGGTTTTTTCCTTTAGCATTGTCCTCTAAGATCCTCCTCTGCATAGGGTGATCTTAGGGATCAATTAATAATACTAGGATTAGTTCTTGGTTTCATTCCAGAACCTTCCCTAGTGTTAAGTTACTAGTTACTTCTAGTTATGTTGGATAATTTTGCATTTTAGGTAACCCTGTTCTACTATTCCAATTCAGGTTTAGCCCTCTAAGGGCTCCCTAAGGATGGCTCAATCTTGTCGTAGCCTTCTCTTGGATGAGTTTTTTTGTTTGTTTTTTCTTTAAAGAGAATTAAATGATTTCACTCCTACCTCCATAGTGACTCGAATCCAGGACCTGGATCCTAGGTGGTGGGTGCTCTAACCACTGAGCTAATATCACATCGTCTTTTCATAAATGGGTGATCTATTATATGTAATATTTTCTATATTTATCAATGGATTGACACCCACATTCTCTCTAAAAAAAAAGGCAAATATTTCCACATTAACTCGTATAATTTTGATGCTTCACCTAATAAGGAAAAACGAAAAATCAATTCCCCATCAAATTAACCCACCCCATTAGAAAATGTAGATATTTGATTCATGGCGTAAATTGTTATCAACTTTCTGACATAGCACTTTGTTAGGGTTTACAGGTTGTAGAACTCTTATTGACGATTATGCATTTTTCATTGCTAAATGGAGAACCTTGTAGGCCTTGAGCTTGTTTTTCCCTTAATTTCTCTTCACCTTTGTGGGTGGAGGACCGATGTTTTTCTCTATAAGGGCAGAGAAAATTGACAGTGTCCATCCACAAGATGTGAGAGGGAGCACTGGTTTGTGGTGACTAGATGGAGTCAATTCGAGTGGAGCCCTTGGATTGCGGTTTGGTGGTGGTGATTTGGTTGGTCTCAATTGTTGTATGGATCCGACAATTTGTATGTGCTATGATTACCTGCATTCTTATGCATGTTAACACTAGAAATAAGCTAATCCGTAAGCTAAATATTATGTAACTAACCCATATTTATTTGTAGGAACTCAGCGAAGTCATGAAAATTGAAAGACTATAGAGTGAAAGTCGAGCAAATTGAAGATCCCAACAAATGAATGAGATAGTCAACACCAAGTCAACCATGAGTCCGCGCTGTGGAGAGGGTGGAACTCGACCCATCATGTCAAAAAAAATAATAATAAAATTAAAAAATTAAAATAAAATAAATAAAATAAAATAAAATTTTAAAAAATAATAATAATAATAATAGTTGTTTACTGTTCATCTTGGGAAACTTTCGAACTTCCGAAATTGACCTTGGTTTGGCTAACGTGAAAGACATTAGCAAAGTAAATGCAGAAAGCATGCAAAAAAAAGGAGAGGAGGCGGATAGATCAAGGAGGGAAAGGAAAAGAAGATGAAGAGGAAGAGTCTGGATTTGGATTCGCTTTGATCGAAATTACCCGACACAAAGTTGGGTTGAGTAATTCTGGGTTTTGGGTATTGGAGATTGATGATTAAGGTTTTTGAGGGGAGAGATTATCAGGTGAAAGAGTGATTGAGGAGCGAAAAAAAAACCGAAAATCTTTCAAGGATTCGCTTAAGGAGCTTGAAGCTAATATTCAGTTCGCCAATACTTTGTAAGACTCTTTTTAGTCTTTTCTTTTGCTCAATCTTCATCCAAAGTTCATTTTTCTCAGTTACATGGATTGATTCTGGGTGATACCCAAGTTTGTTTGTTTGTCAAGATTTTGATGGAATTTGGTCATCTTGGGAATTTGATCTGTCTAATTTTGCTTTCAAAATTTAAGTTTTCTGTCCCATTTCCTGTGCTATGCAAGATTAGCATTATAGTTTGTACATGTTGAATGTCTGGGTAGTTGTGTAAATGATTATGCTCTAAACTCACAATTCACAATTGCTTACGAATTTTATATTGAATTCTATAAAGGAGTGGAACGTTGATTTGTGCTGATAGAACATAGTATTAGAATGGTTTGAGGAATTAAGTTTACTTCAGCCACAAACAATGGCGGAGCTAGGATTTTAAAATAGGGTGGGCTAAAAAAAATATTTTCTTAAAAGTTTACTAATGTTTTCAGATTATTTTTCTTAAGTTTTACAAGTAATATGTTTTATTCTTTTCTTAAATTAAACTACATTATATATTAAATACATGCATATTAAATAATCAAATAGCTAAATGACCAAAAAAATCAACATCATAACGTGTGATAGAAATTTGATAACATAAGTTTAAGACAAAATAACACACCTACTCAAATTGTACCCCGCGCCCTTGAATAGAATCAAAAATATTTAATTATTGAATACGTATTATAATTCTCAGTTGGCTCTTTTTCAGACCTAATTTACCAAAAAAAAAAACACAAATTTTTTATGCAACTATGCCTCTTAAAGCATAATACAAAATCAAATCAAATCAAATACTTCAAGCAAATAAATAACATATCTATCTATACTATTATTAAGAGAAGAGACTTTGTAAAATTGAAAATTAACAGATTTAACCCTGAAAGATTAAAAAACTTTGAGAATAAATTAAATCAGAAGGATAACTAAGACAATTAAAAAATATATTTTTATTAAGAAAATTAAAAAGAAATGATTCTACAACCCCCACTTTTCTTTCCCACTATTTTCTCCCTGCAATAACTATCAGTGAATCTACTTCTTCTGTAATAACTACCCACCTTTAAAAAAAAAAACAAACAAACAAAAAAATTTCGTACACATGCAGAGCATGTGATTGCAGACTAGTGTATGACTAAAACAAGAAATAACATATGGGCTAAGTTTAGAAATTTGAGGTGGGCTAATTTTTAATATTTAATCTGTTCAACCATAATTAAGCTACAAATTTATGTTTTTTCAAAATCTGGGGTGGGCTGTAGCCCAACGGAGCCCGTGTGTAGCTACGCCTTTGGCCACAAACAAACATGCTATGATTTTGTATTAGAATTCATATCAAATTATAATCTCAATAAAAGTATCTTATTTCAATTACAATTTGAAACAGAAATCCATTCTTTTAGCAATGCAAAACCCATTCAGAAGCCAAAATCAGAATAGCCATCTAAAGTCGATGTGTGGTAATTTTTCTTTTAGTTCTTGCTAATAGTTTTTTCCCAAGTGCTGTGTAAGTGAACTACGACTACAGTGATCCATGGAATTTGAACCGTTAATCACTTATTTTTTGTTGGGGTTATAGGCTGTTCATTTGTTGTATATATGTTGATTCATGACTTAAATAATTACTCAAGAGTTTGATAACTGGGGTAAGGTGAACATATATATAATCAGGAAGCTAGCTACTAATTATATTTTGGTAATTTATGTTTGTTAGATTTAAGAGGTTTAGACTTCAACCATGCTCCATTTTTACCAGTTTGGGATCTGAAACCATGAGTCATCACCTGTTTGTTCATGTTTATGCTTTCAAATGTAGAGATTTGAAACCATGAGTCCTTTTTTTGTTGAGTCACACAAAACTTCCCTTTTGAGTGATCACTTGATATGCAACTACAATGTTTTGACCTGAATGAGTAGTTCTTTTTGTAGGCAGTGAAGGGGGGGAAAACAACAACATATGATTTGCTGTTTTCATATTATCGCATATGTTCTGTTGGATTTTGCATTGATTGTTTATTTTGCATCTAATATATGGTAAAAGCATTGAAAATAGAACTACATCATTCTCAGGCTCTAATTAAAGAGTTGGTACATGAAAAGCAATGGGATAGGCAAGAAATGGATGATTGATGAAGCAAGTTTCAAACTAGAGTCAAATCAAAGCTGCTATCCAGTTGGCTTGGGATGACCTAGAAGGTGAAAGGAAGTTGAGAAAGCATTCAGCCGCACTTCCGCACGAACATTAAGAGTTTGATTGAATTAGAGTAAGGCTAGTAATAATAATAAATAAAATAATTCAAAGGTTACATCACTGTGACGTTAACATTTAGTTAATCTTTAGTCTGATTGAATTAGAGTAGAAAAAATCAACATATGCAGTTTGTTAATGTTAGTGACCAAGGGGTCTAATTAACGTAAAGAATGAGAGAGAGAGAGAGAGAGAGAGAGGAAGCAACACACAAGAAGTATAGTAGTTCGTCTCCCGCCTTAGCGGGAAACTACGTCCACTTGAAAGCTTAACTATTGTGTTTCCCCCCTAAGAGGGTGTTGCTTATGTTTGGTGACATAGAAAATAGCCTTGCTAGTAGAGTTATCTACACAGTTCAATAGAGACATTGAATTTTCAACTCTTAATGCCATCTAAGTTGATTATACATAGCCAAATATCAAGGGATTAATATGCTCGCTGTTTGCGGATTGATGGGAGATGAAATCACAAAAGTACCCAACGAACATTGGTTTTGGATTTGATTTGTTTCAAGAAACAGCGAGATCAAAAAAGAGATTTTTTTTATTCTTCCTTTATTTCTCTCTTAACTATAAAATTCATTTAATTTAATTATTTTGTTCATATTAAACCAAGGTTCAGATTAAAAAATAAAAAAATTACAATAGGACAAATCAGTTCTTTTATACTCATTTTGTGCCTCACGTGCGTCACCCATTGGGTAGGTTAATGGCTCCTTGACATAAATTGAATGGGGGTACGACATTTATAAGAAAAAATAAGTTCAGGTATCACATTGAAATTTTGTAAATTCAAGTATCACATTAAAAGTCTCCTCAGTGGTCAGACATTGTTGGTGAAAAAACTAATTTTTCATCAGCCTCAAGGAACAATTAGGGTTGGGCACGGTCCCAGACCGGCACCAGTTTTACAGGGACCGGGACCGACAGTTTCAATTCGGGCCGGTCTTGCATTTGAGGATAATAGGGACCCGGTTGAACCCGGACCGGTACTGCATTTATAGGGACCGGAACCGGGACCGGGACCGTTAGAAGCACTTCGGGCCGGTCTTGAAGCTGCAAAAAACAGGGACCGAGCTCAACCAGAACCAGGACAAAACCGACCAGTTTTTCTGGTTTCCGATTCCAGTCCATCTTTGCAGCATTGCTGCTTGGCTACTTCACCTACTTGACCTAATTCTGTTTAGAGAGTATAAAGAGTACCTGACAATTTGAAAACCATATCAGAATTTTAAAAACATGCACTAGAATAAAGAAAATACTAGCCATCACAGACGAGAACAACCTGACAATTTAAAAACCATATCAAATTTTATTATATAAGATTCTGAGTGCTAGCCAATTTCCACCAAAACGTTTCCACATGCTTATAATATCAAACTCATAAAAATATGTGTCTGCCATTACATAAATTAGGGGCACCCAAATCAAAAAGACCACAAACCACATTGTGATTTATCATATCCAATAACTAGCACTCACATTGTAATTTCTATCAAGAGGAAGCTCCGATATGGACTCCGTCGAATCAAGTGAGTTCTCCACAAGTTCCCTCACAATAGTGTAAAGACATTTCCCTAGCTTAAACATCCAAAGTCAGACACTTCAAATCCCTCTACATTTTACAGAAAGCTTCAAATTTGATCCTGAAAATAAATAATCAAAGAAAATGGAGAGATTAAGGTATATAATGTCTGGGCTGGGACTTAATCCAACCCAAGAGCAGCAAAAAAAACAACCCAATTTCCAGCTTCTTTTCCAAAACTCAAAACACCTTATAATTTCCACCCAAAATCCAAACCAAATTCTACCCAAGACTGTTGCTTTCAGTCCCAAAACAAAATCCAGCATTCATATTTCATAACAAGATAAGAAAAAAAACCAAAACAAACAAGGGAGGAGGTACCTCAGCACCAGCGTCAGCCCAGGCTTGCTCGGAGGCGTATCGAACGACAGCGAGAGCCGGATCTTCCTCGGAGGTCGCGACTATCGTCAACTCGTCATCATTGTTGAAGCTTTGTGCAGCTAGATTGAGTTTTTCTCTTTCTATTGCAGCAGCTTCGAAACCCAAGATGCATCAATTTAACCCCTGCAGAAAAAAGGCAAACAATATCCATCAATATGCAAGACAGTGAAGAGACCAAGAGTGAGAGACTGAGAGCTGAGAGGCCGAACCGCCGTAGGCGACGTCGCGGAAAAGACCCAGAGGTGAGGAAGACCAATTTCTGGGGACTGACTGACTGAGGGCTGAAGAAGACCGATTGTGAGGAACGGAGGGGCTGACTGACTGAGGGATGAGGAAGATCGATTTCTGGGAGAGACCGAGATAGGATGATGAACCCCCGTTTGAAGATGAGTGAAGTTGGAGGCGAACTAGCGGAGTCGCAGAGAGCTGAGGAAGATTGATGTGGTATTTTAGATTTTAGGTCTATCAACACAATATACTTCAAAAACAAACGTATAATTGGATACACAAGCTCGGGTTTTCCGGTCCACGTAGTCACCTCTAGTCAAGAACCGGACCCGGATCGCCAAGTTCAGTGTAGGGACCGAACCGGTCCGAAAACACTTATTTTTAAGAACCGGGACCGGACCGCCACGCTGAGTATAGGGACCGGACCGGCTCGAAAACACTTATTTTCTATCTAAAACCCGGCCCGAACCTACCGGTCCGGATCGGTCCCTTCCGGTCTTTCGGTCTTTCGGTCATTTATGCCCACCCCTAGGAACAATAATTGTCAAATACCCCTGTAGACACCAAAAATTTAATGAAAATAAATTCATTAAACAATTCGGTCAACACTCAAAATTATGACTGAACAAATTTAGTCGGCATGTGGGTCCCACTGGGCGTGCCAAATTTGTAAACACGAAAAATCCTGCAACGAATTAAAGAAGGACACGTGTACAAAATAATATATTTTATTAATTTAAATGCGGGTTACAATCTCTGTAGATGCTCTTTCACAAGATTCTCCTCTGATTCGATCTCTGACGTTGATTTAATCCAAGGGTGGCGAGCACTTGATCTTGAATCAAACGGTTGCAATGTGGACTTCTGATTATTCGCATTTATATGCGAGTAATTATATCTAAAACACTATAAATAAGTTAATCTTCAAGTTAATTATTATGTAATTAATCCATTTTTATTTATTTGTAGGAAATAAGCGGAGTAGTGGATTTCAGAAGAAGTTGTACGAAATTGGAGCGAAATGGGGTTTCCGACAAAAAAATGAAAAAATCAACATTAATCAACCGTGGTCAATGTCAACGAGAATGCGGAACCCGATCACCGAAAAATTGTGTGCGCAATTGTATCTTGATGGGAAGAAGATTATGAAGAAAAAAATAATAATAATAAAAGATATAGAAAGAGGAGGCAATTAAACTTTGGTTTAATTAAGCTTTGGTTTAATTAAACTTTGGTTTAATTAAGCTTTGGCTTAATTAAACTTTGGTTTAATTATGGAGGCTGCACGTGCTATCAATCATCAGCCACCATTCTTCTTCTTTTTTTTTACTTAAACCAATCTGATGGTGACAGCTCACCATCACCTTATCTTTCTTCCTTCACGCACAGCCATCCAGATTGGGATGATAATTCTCTCCTCCCTTTGATATATATATATATAACCCACGACCATTTAGATGGCCAACCTACAACAGCTCTCTCTCATCAGCAGCCGCACACCCCAAAAAACCTCAAAAATCCTCTCCCTTCTCCAACATAGCCGCAGATCCCAACTTTCCATTACCCACTCTTCTTCTTCACCGAGACACATCACCTCCACCTCCATATCTCTCCCTTCCCATTTTAAATTTTCATCACCAATTTTCATTATTTCAAGGGAAACTCAAGGGGTTTTCACTACACATCATCAAGGCTTCATCACCACAAAGAAATTTTGGCTTGGTAAAGAGTAGGAGCTTAATATCAAGTTAGGTTTATGTTTGCCTATAGCAAATTGTGAGCCTAGCTTGTGTTCCTCTCTCCTCTATCATTTCTCTTAATTTCTTATTTATTTGATGATGTATTTGCTAATGGGTTGTGAGTAGTTCAATTTTGGGAGTTAGGGTTGTGAAGCCCTAACTCATCTTGTATAAATATTGATGCTTTAATTTTAATAAATGCAATTTTCATTGTGTATGCTTTAAATCCGAATTTATTGATCCTTAGAAGCATGTTTCTAGGCTTTGTCACCCTTTGAAATTATGTTGTGGGCAATTGTGATGAATAGATTGATAAATTGACAA
>BDJD01013319.1:0-19124 GCA_002564525.1 Rosa multiflora | reverse complement strand
TAATGCGTGCCGTAATAGACACACATTTACGGCGCATTTTCACGCAGGCCGTTAATACCCTTCTCTGATATAGTCTTTTATGGCGTGCATATAATGCGTGCCGTAATAGACACACATTTACGGCGTATTTTCACGCAGGCCGTTAATACCCTTTCTGATATGGTCTTTTACGGCGTGCATATAATGCGTGCCGTAATAGACCATATCAGAAAGGGTATTAACGACCTGCATGAAAATGCGCCGTAATAGACACACATTTACGGCGCATTTTCACGCAGGCCGTTAATACCCTTCTCTGATATAGTCTTTTATGGCGTGCATATAATGCGTGCCGTAATAGACACACATTTACGGCGTATTTTCACGCAGGCCGTTAATACCCTTTCTGATATGGTCTTTTACGGCGTGCATATAATGCGTGCCGTAATAGACCATATCAGAAAGGGTATTAACGACCTGCATGAAAATGCGCCGTAATAGACACACATTTACGGCGCATTTTCACGCAGGCCGTTAATACCCTTCTCTGATATAGTCTTTTATGGCGTGCATATAATGCGTGCCGTAATAGACACACATTTACGGCGTATTTTCACGCAGGCCGTTAATACCCTTTCTGATATGGTCTTTTACGGCATGCATTGATGTGTGCCGTAAAAGTAAAAGGCGCAAAAATTTTAGCCAAAATTTTTATTTCCCTCTATCTCTTCCCACTACACATTTCATTTTTAACTTTTTCATTTCATAACATAAAAACTTCTCTCTCTCCCCGACACACACCTCAATTTTCGCCATCTCTTCCTACCGCCAAGTCGCTGTTCACTGGATTTGCTCCACCGCCGAGTCGCTGGCCGCGTACCTCCCACCACCATCACGTTCTCTGCTCCTTTCATCGAAATGTCATGGATCGATTGAGCTACAAATTAAAGAACATTGAAGTGGTTGCCGCTCTTGGAGATTGGGGCCACCTGTTTCAGGATCATGAAGTTTCTGAAACCCTTTTGGAGAAAGTTGAGAACTTCGGCCTTGTATTGCTCATTTGCTATCTGGGTTTTCTTCTCTGGCCAAATCAAGGTACAATTTTTTTTTCACTTACTGTTTCAGTTTTCATCTTCTGCTTGATCTATTTAGGGTTTTTCAATTGTAGGAAGGTTTCTGTTGCTTGGTTTGCCTAGTTTGTTGGTTTGACTGCTTGTTTGACCGTATGTACCTACATTTGAGGTTTTATTTTGATCAATCTTGATTTTTGTTCTCAGAGGTCTCTCCCTGCGAAAAGAGAGTCGGTCTCAGAGGTCTCTCCCATCTCTCTCACTCTGAGACAAGTCCAATTTCTGGTTCGCAATCTCTTTTCAACACTACAAGAATATTGTGTATTGATAGCACAAATTAATAGCGTTTTTCTCTTAAGTGCTATTGTTTGTCACTTTTAAGACCCCAAAAAAAAAAAAACAATATTGAAACGCTATTAAAACTCTGTAAATGTTACCGCCAGTAGAAAAGTGAAGGCGGGATTAAAAATTTTGGTTTCGCGGTTCGGCTTATTGATTAGAGCGTTTAGCTTATCGAATGAATAAAAAAACAACGGGAGTTATTAGAGCGTTTTCACTCCACCGCTGCCTTAATCGCCATTCTCTCTCCTCCTCCTCTCATCCTCTCGCTCTCCTTCATCATTGCCGCTGCCGTCCTTGCCATTCTCTTCAATTCCTGTGAGGTCACCAGAAAAAGTGAGATTGGGTATTCTATTCCTTATGTTTTGGTCTTCTAAGCGTCGCGTTATGGTGGTTTTCTTTCACAAGTGAGATTGGGTATTTGGACTGAGTTTTAATCTATTTGGGTTTTTGTTTCCCTTGATTTCTTCGATGGGTTTTTCTGTCTCTTGAAGATTGGGTGCTTTGATTTCGTGTTTGTACTGGTTTGTGAAAGTTATTTGTTGTTTTTGCAGTTCTGATTGAGCGAGGCGATTTGAGGGGACTCTCTGCTCTTTCTCAAACTAGACAGCAGAGCTGCTTGTTGATGCTTCTCAATCATCTGAACGACCAATATCTCCAACTCTCTTTGGAATTTTCTTCGAGGTTCGTTTCACTTCGTTCGCTTGGTCATGATCGATTTCTGTTCCAACAGCTCTCTCTTGCTTATTTTTGACTTTTGCTTATTCTGTTTGTGGGTTTATTGCTTAATTTTAGTGGAACGTTCACTACTATTTAAATCGTTTATAGGGGTTGGTTTTGGTTGCTGACGGTGGGTGAGAGAAACGAAAGAGAGAGATGGAAACCAGAAAGAAGAGTAAGAGGACGGGAAAAGAAAAGGGAGAACAGGGAGATGAAAAGAGGAAGAAGAAAGAAAAGAGAGGGGAGGGGAGCACAACTAGTTGAAAAAGAAAGAAGAATGAGAAGTACAAAGGGGGAGACGGAGAGGGATTGAGAAGAGAGAATTTGTGAGTTTGGGGTTTTTCTCAAAGGCTGGGATTGGGTATTTCTAGATTGGAGGAGAGTGAATTAACATGATAGTTGATATCCCTGTTAAGAGTGAAGCATCATCTGCTCACACGTGCATATGAAGGAAGCAGATCACACGGTGCATATGAAGGAAGCAGATCACACGTGTCAGTCATCCATTCATTCTGTTAAGGATTAGCCAACAGAATTAGTATAAAGACTATTTTTGTTACTGTTAGTTTCAGCTAAGCATTTTCTTCTCTGTAACAAACACTCTGTGAGATAATCAAGATTGTTTAGCTCTCTCTCTTTTTCCTTCGTCTTCCTCCTCTGGTTCTAGGTTTTTCAATCGCATCATCACTACTCCATAATTTCCAACATGGTATCAGAGCCCATGGCGTTCTGACCATCGATCCTTCATCAAGCTCTCCGCTGCAACTCCAATCCGAGTCGTCGTCAAGCTATCCACTGCAATTTCGATCCGATCCACCATTGAAATCCTAAGTTCCTCTTCTTCTATCTTTGTTCTTCCAGTTCTTTGCTCAAATTACCAATAGAAAATCATTACTGTTCAAGATATTACTCAAGAATCAAGCAAAGTTAACAAGAAAAATATCATAGATCTACTATTCTGTTCTTGATTTGTGGAAATTGATTCATAATCAAGATTTGGGGCTATTTTCATAGCAATTTGTGATTTGTGTGGCTCATACCTATTGAGCGTTTTGTGGCTATCCTCTGTAGTTGTTTGTTGAGGTTCAAGATTCAATCTTTTAGATCATTCTTCTCTCAGATCAAGGGTTGAAACATCATGGCGTTTCCCACTCAGACCTGCAGCACTATCTCCGTCAGATTGGATGAGACAAATTACCCTACTTGGGTCTTTCAAATGCAACATCATCTCAGAGGTCATGGTCTCTTGAAGTTTGTGGATGGATCTCATCCCTGTCCACCACAATTCATTGTGGAAAATGAAGGTAACCTTACTGACAATTCCTGTGCTCGTGAGAAATGGATGGAACAAGAGAGTGCTCTTATTTCTATGTTGATTAACACCTTATCACCTGAGGCACTCACCCTTGTTACTGGTTGCACATCATCAATGGAAGTTTGGTTGACACTTAAGAAAAGATATGCAACTGTCAATGAAGCTCATGTTATGCAGTTAAAATCTACCCTGCAAAACATTCAGAAAGGTAGTGATACGATAGAGAAATATTTGTTGAAGTTTAAGACTGTGAGAGATCAACTTGCTGTTCTTGGGGTTAAGATGTCAGATCAAGATGTAAAAGTCCTAATTCTTGCCGGATTACCTAGTGAATATGGTCATACTAGGCAGATTATCAGAGGAAAGAGCAATATTGACTTGGAAGAGGTTAGATCTTTACTACTATTAGCAGAATGTGAGATTGATCTTGAGCAAAAGTCGTCACCATTGACTCAACTCACTGCTTTGCTTAGCCACACTATCAATACTGCGTCTACACCTATCCAACCTGAAAAATCAAATCCTCTTGCACAACTTACTGCCTTGCTTGCTCAAAGTGTCTTGGGAGCCACTAACACTGCTGCTACATCTACTATCACTCATGTGAATGCCTACAATGGACCTGCAAATCCTGTGAGTCAGACTAGTTTTGAGACCCCTCCTGTCAATGGTACTATGATTACTAATGCTGGTTATAGTAATGGACAAAACGTGTTGAGTGGTCAAGTGTCTCAACCATCTGGATTCTTGGCAAACAATGGAGGAAACAACCTACAGCAACAACAAAATTTCTCTTAGAATGTTGGCTTCTCCCAGAATCCTGGCTACAGCACCAATCAAGGGTCATACTCTGCAGAACAGAACAACTATCCACAGTTCCCAGCTCAAGGAAATTTCAACAACAGTAACAATTTCAGAGGCAATAATCAGAGGAACATAAGGGGGAACAATACGACTCAGAGCTTCAATGGTCCACTGATATGTCAAATTTGTGAGAAACCAGGTCATGGTGCCTGGAGGTGTTTTCAAAGAAACCCACAAGCTCAAAATGATGCATCCAGCTCATCTGTTGAATGTCAAATCTGCAAGAAACCAGGGCATACAGCTAAAACCTGCAGATACAGAATCAACAATAACAATTCCAACAGTCACAATGGTCCATCAGCTATGGTTGCTTGTGCAGACTCAACACCAACTCATGAAGTTTGGTTGGTTGACTCAGGAGCCACAAATCACATGACATCTGACCTTCATAACCTCCAAAATGTCACCAGCTACAACTCAAATGAATCTGTGCAGTTTGGTAATGGTGACAACTTACCTATTCTCAAGAAAGGCTCAAACTCTATTCTCACTAATTCAGGATCTCTCTCTCTGCACAATGTGTTTTATGTACCTGACTTGGCTGCAAATTTACTATCAGTTTACAATTTGTGTAAAGACAACTATGTGAGAATGGTCTTTGATGAATTTGAGTTTTATGTGCAGGACAAGGTGACAGGCAACATTTTATATGAAGGACTGTGTGACAAAGGCCTCTACCCTATTCCAGTATCTGTTGCTTCCAAGCTTCTTCCAGTCAACAAACCCTCAGCTTTCTTAGGGCAGAAAGTGTCTCATTCCCTCTGGCATCAACGATTGGGGCATCCCTCAAATGTCATAGTGTCTAGTATGTTGTCTAAAGCTCAAATTTCTGTAGAGTCTGATAAATGTACTTCTCTTTGTGAGTCATGTCTTTCTGGAAAGTTTACCAAACTTCCTTTTCCTAAGTCTTCAGAAAAGTCCCACACACCCTTTGAGATCATTCATTCAGATCTATGGGGACCATCTCCCAGTATGTCATTTGAAGGCTATAAGTACTATTTCACTCTTATTGATGAATGTACTAGATACATATGGATCTTTCCATTGAGAAATAAAAAGGAAGCTTTTCCATTCTTTCAAGTGTTCTGTGCTTTCATTGCAAATCAATATCATGCATGTGTTAAAGTTCTTCAAACAGATGGGGGTGGGGAGTATACTAGTCACATATTCAGAGATTTTCTAGCCAACAATGGCATTTCACATCAACTCTCTTGTCCATATACACCACAACAAAATGGTCTAGCTGAAAGGAAAAATAGACACATTGTTGAAACTGCTCTTACTCTTCTGAATAGTGCCTTTTTGCCACCTAGTTTTTGGTACCATGCTTGTGCAACTGCAGTTTACCTTATAAATAGAATGCCTTGTAACAGCTTATCCATGAAATCTCCATATGAATGTTTGTTTCACAAACTGCCCATCATTGATCATATTAGAGTCTTTGGTTGTATTTGTTACCCTTTTCTTAAACCCTATAATTCCAATAAGCTTCAGTCAAAAACAGCTCCTTGTGTGTTTATTGGATTTGCCTCGGGCTATAAGGGTTTCATCTGCTATAATCCTGTCTCTCAAAAATGCATTATTTCCAGACATGTCATATTTGATGAAACAAAATTCTACTACAAGTCTGCTACCGTCCAAAAACCACCAACTCCCAACCATTCATTACCTTGCTTTTTGCCTAGTCCTGTCAGTCCACATGTGGTCACACAGTCACAGCCTCATTTGCCTCACCTTGTCCATCATCCATCATCAACAGAAGACTATACAAGGGTCCCTTCTCTTGACTTCAGCTCCCAAGGCTCTTCACAAGATTCCTCACAAGGACCACAAGTCTCTGAATCATTTCAAGGCACTGTTCAACCTACCATCAATCACGTTACACCACCATCAATACCAAGCAACATGGCTACTGCAGATCACATGCCTTCCACAGCTCCCATCTCTATTTCAGATCACACGTCTCCACCTACTCAGTACGATCTTTTGCCATACGTTGACACTCCATATGTGCCTATCTCAGAAATTATTCTTGATGTCGATGCACCTACTCCAGAGTCTCACAGTACAATGGTAGACTTTCTACCTCCTTCCAATCTCACTATGAATGATCATCCAATGCTGACAAGGAGCAAGCATGGTATATATAAAAAGAAAGTGTTTTATGCTGCTAATGTTGCAACAACTGGTTCTGCAACTGAGGAACCCACATCTTACAAGCAGGCAATGAAGATTCCTGAGTGGAAGCAGGCAATGCAGGATGAGTATGATGCTTTGATTAATCAAGGTACTTGGACACTGGTCCCATCTCAATCTCAAAAGAATGTTGTTAGCTGCAAATGGATCTTCAAATTGAAAAAGAATGCAGATGGTACAATTGCAAGACACAAGGCAAGACTTGTAGCCAGGGGCTTCAGTCAGGAAGAAGGAATTGATTATGATGAAACCTTTAGCCCTGTGGTTAGGCATACTACAGTTCGTGTGTTTCTTGCTCTTGCAGCTCAGTATAATTGGAAGTTGCATCAAATGGATGTAAAGAATGCCTTTTTACATGGTGTGTTAAAAGAAGAAGTGTTCATGGCCCAACCTCCTGGCTTTGAAGACCCTTCTTGCTTGTCTCATGTTTGCAAATTAGTCAAATCCCTGTATGGCCTCAAGCAGGCCCCTAGAGCATGGAATGAACGGTTCACATCATTTCTTCCTTCTATTGGTTTCAAAGGCTCATACTCAGATCCTTCCCTTTTCATCAAGTCCTCTGATCATGGTATGACTTACCTACTACTATATGTTGATGATATAATACTTACTGGTAGCAATGAATCTGAAATTCAATCAGTTAAGGATGCATTGCAAGTTGAGTTTGAAATGAAGGACTTAGGTTGAATTTCAAGTAATTCTAGAACTGATGGAACTTAAAATCTTGACCAAACATACTTTTACAATTTTTCCAAGTGAGAAAACCAAGAAAATCATAAGAAAAATTTGTTCGATATTTTTCCAACTGTTATTTGGAAAAAAAATTTACTAAATAATATATTATACTAATGGTGAAATAACGGAAGGGAGGATTTCAATAAAAAAAAAATGATGCTGACATGTTTCGGTATCCCGGCCATGACATGCCACTAGTGTTGAACCCTGTCAAGAACACTTTTTTATTAAAATTCTACCGTGTCATAATCTCTCTATTGATAAAACAAGAAAGCCCTCAAGAACCGTACAACAATGTGGTAGATGTTACTCTCAGAGTCTCAGAGTTCGATATTGTGTACATTACCCAAATTTTATGACCTATTCCAAAGTGACAACACTTAAAACTATAAAATGGTTTTTATTTCCCAATTTTTTGAATTTTCCGACATTTAGAAAATTTTATATAGTACACTCACAAAATTAAGAAGTTTTCTCTCATGATTCCTGAGTCCATATATCATTCCTAGTGTTTCTGGAAAATATCTCTATCTTGAGTGTTTCTGGAAATATATCGATCTTTTATTTAATTAAATTAATTATACCGAAATATGACATTTTACAAGGTTGAGTTAAGAATATTGCATCAAGGATTTAAGATTAGGATAAGAATCTTGAATTTAAATAAGCATGGGTTTGCGACCCACTACCTAATGACGAAGTCATGGGTTCGAGTCACCATGGAGCTAGGAGACTAGGAGTGATATCCCTGTTAAGAGTGAAGCATCATCTGCTCACACGTGCATATGAAGGAAGCAGATCACACGGTGCATATGAAGGAAGCAGATCACACGTGTCAGTCATCCATTCATTCTGTTAAGGATTAGCCAACAGAATTAGTATAAAGACTATTTTTGTTACTGTTAGTTTCAGCTAAGCATTTTCTTCTCTGTAACAAACACTCTGTGAGATAATCAAGATTGTTTAGCTCTCTCTCTTTTTCCTTCGTCTTCCTCCTCTGGTTCTAGGTTTTTCAATCGCATCATCACTACTCCATAATTTCCAACAATAGTGAGCATTCCAGTGTTTTGAAGATAGTGTATTCTGTAGACAGGACAAAATTTATAACACTGCTCAGAATTTTGAAATAGTAGGAGAATGATTACTGGGCATACTTTCAATTAGTTGGTAATATAGTAGCTGATTTAGAGAGAGATTTGTATGGTAACGTTATTTTAGTCCAAACTTTATATATATGTATAAGGTTCATCTTTTCTCTTTCAAAACAAGTTGAATTGTCAGTTTACCAGTTCCAATATGCATGTATGCAATTTCGGTTTCTGTTATTTCATGCTCCCAAGTTTACTGGTTTTGGTTTCATAGTTTTTTTTTTTTCCTGCTCATGCTAAGCATATGCATTTTTTTAATTTTAATTTTTTTCCTTTGCTTAACCTGTGCATAATCTGCTGTCTTTTTTTTTACCTCATAATTTCTTAACACTTTAGATTTATTATTTGTTACTTAATTAAATCTCAACATTGCTGCTAGGATATTCAAGGACAATAAGTTCGTGTGGCATAGCTGGTTTGAAATTGTCTCATAAACTTGATATTTTTTGGAGTTGTATATTGCTTTTGTGTATTATACATAGGATCTTAAGCTTTAGGATATCGTGGGGATCATATGGAGGTTAGTATCTTAATTCTAAGCTTTTCTCATTGGGTTACAGATCAGATATTTAACTGCTGCCTATTTGTTTCAGAGACTGCCTATTGGTTGATCCTAAAGAGCTTGCAGACCCATCTTTTAACTCCCAGCAACAGAGGGAAAGGTGATCTTTTAACATTAGCTTACAATTGTGAATACCAATTTGATTCAAAAACCTCATTTAAATTACTTTTGTGACAAAACTGAATTAGGACCTGATCAACTACATAAATTAAAACTATCCAGATTCAAACTTTTACTTAAATGCAAAGTTTTAGCTTTTGTTGGTGCAAGGAACCACAGACAACTACCATTGAGAAGGTGACCTTGTATCTAGGAATACAAGTGAATTTGTAAAACTTATTCAGGTTCATATTCTTGAGGATCCTTTCTCTAGAAATGTGTTGTATACCTGGTAAAGTTATCAAAACAATATGTTGGCCACATTGGTATAACATTCTAGATTGAATTTAGCTATCATTTAAAATTATTTTGTTATTTTGTTCTTCGCGCACATTAATTTTTCATACTAATATATTTGAGTACCTACTTTTGATTATTAAACAACCCAAATTTTTATTTTTCAGGATGGGAAATGGCTCCATACATCGAAGCAATTGATTCTTAGCTATCATCATATTTTATTGTAAGTATTGATTTCCTTGAATATATTTTATTGTATGTATAATATTTAAATTTCCCTATGTTTTGTCACTTTTAGATTCTTTCTGATGACGGTAATAAATGTTGGTTCATATTGTAAAAGTTTGAATCTGGATAGAACGGAACTTTTGTGGTGGGTAAGACAATGGAGGTATTACAAAAATGTATATATATTCTTTTATGAATTGTTCATTTAAGTTAGTTTCGATGTGTTTTATCATTCTCAGATCAATAATTATAGCTAAGGTTTGAAACTTGAAATAACTTGGTTGGTATGAAAAGACTATTTGGAATGCCTCCTAAGCTGTATCTTTCTGAAACATAATGCATTGAGTGGTAGTATTGGTTGACAAACTGAGTTCCTGACAAAGTGACTTTAGTTCCATTCTGATTTGTTGGACATAGATTTAGTCGCTGACTCACTATGGAGTATAGATCATGTAAGTTGTAGTGTTTTAGAAGTACAAGGCACGGAAACATGGATAATCTGAAATGAGCATTTACCCTATGTATGCATATGTTTAATGACTCATGCTGAAATATGGTTGCTTCGTGATATCTTTAATCATGAACTGCAAGTTGTGTGCCTAGAACTTATCCTTAATTGGTTTATTGCTGTTGTTAAATTTTTTTCAATTTTAATTCACATAATTTTTTTCTCTTCATCAGATACAACGATGCTGTGATGTCCTACATATTCGGTGGGAGTCGACACATAGTCACACAAAGGAACCTGCATTGATGATGATGGAAACATTGGTATGATCTGGCATCTTTATTGAAGATATGAAGCTGTATCATGGATATTTTCTGCTTTTCATTCAGTGCTTATCCTTCTTGTTTTCTAAATACATCCAGCTTGGGTGAATTATTTAAGTCTAAGAATCCCATTTTAATTAGTAGCTTAGAAATGTTAGAAGGCAACAACACAGGGTTTGAGGGAAGCTCTCTTAAGTACTTAAGATGCTCTTTCTTATTGGCAAATGTCAGGCAAACTTGAATCTATATTTCCTGAATTATTCATACTCACCCACTTGATTTACATTATTTTTAGTATGGCTTATATATGCTAAATCATAATCACCAGCTGTGCAGTTAGCTAAGCACTGTATTCATATACATAAAACACACAGAAATTAAGTACTATTTAAAGAATTTAGAGCAAACCATATTTCTTACTTGAAAAAGTTTTGTAGGTGTTCATTGGGTGACGTTAATAATGATGATGCCTGCTTTAAAAAAGCCCTAGAAGTTTCAAACGATAAGTCAGCTCAGGCTAAGGTGATCCCATCCTACTATTTCCTCCTGAATCTTTCTCACTTCACTTCTATATAGTTTTCTTAATATTGCTTGTTCTATGTGATAGCAGTCTCTTGCACGCAGTGCATACAACAGGGGGGAATATAGAACATCAAAACTTCTGTGGTATTTTATCTTTGAAGCCTTCCTCATCCTCCCTACTTCCTAGATAGGAATTTTCACAACTCTTGTTTTAATAGTCTTGTTCTCGTTTTCTTTTTTCTTTTAAAAATGAAACTTTATAACTCATTAACGATATTGATGGACGATGATATTCTGTATGTCATATTCAGGCAGTCTGCAATGGCCTTGAATTCTCTGTATCCTGATGGCTGGTTTGCCCTAGGGGCTGCTGCATTAAAGGTAACTTAACTGATCCATCAAATGTTATATTATTAGGTTCAGTTATTTTTATTTATTTATTATATATGTATATATGCTATCATGTATCGCAATGGTAGAGGGATATTGCATCATGCGCCTCTTTACATTTGTCTTATCTTGCAAGTTTTGAACTTTTTGCTGACTGGCTACGCAATATTACAGGATGGGGATATTGAGAAGGCACTAGATGGCTTCACTCCGGCTGTTCAGCTTGATCCTGAAAATGGGGAGGCATGGAATAATATTGCTTGTTTGTATGTGTTCTTCCCCTTGTGCTGTCTTGCTCGTCCATTTTACACATTATTTTTTATTTGGTCTGGTTATTGTTAATATTTTAACAATATTTATATGCTTTTACATACATTCTTTATGTGAAATTAGACGTTTGATACTTAATGGGGCCACCAGCTATGTCTAGAAATAGAAAGTATTGGTGGAACTTTTTGTTGTATTCTTTTAGCAGGGAGATTATCTCGCTTTATTTTTTTATTTTTTCCTTTTCAGAATATATTTGATAAATTTGGGTCTACCACTGTCCACTAGACTCACATTTTTACTTGTTAAAATTTTAAACTTCTAAGGGATTTGGTGGGGTGGCAAGGCTTTGGTCTCATATATAAGAGGTCAAGAGTTCGAGCCCATAAAAAAAAAAAATCTTTAAGGAATTTGAACCCAGAAAGACCTCTTTGTTAAGGAGTTAACCACCACTTTGTAATAAGCATGTTTACTATTTAATTATATAAAAAGTAATAATAGAACTGGAGTTAGGTTATTCTGGTAGTCTATGATGCACAGACACGGGTACGGGGTGCGGGATACGATACGATTCGATATGTGGATACGTTTTTTTTTTTTTTAAAAAAACAAGATAAGTTTCAAATAAATATGAAAAAGTTGTAGTCAGAAAGAAATCAGGCAAATCTTCTTGTATAAGGTCCATAATGTCTAGATGCTGTTCACTGCTGAAGATGCTCAAGATCATCCTAGGCAGTCCATGTTATTCTTTCATTATTTCTAAGCTTTTTTATTGTCGGTTATTTCTTATAGGCTCTAGAAGCTACGCGGAAGGTGTTGGATCTTACTAATAATAAGAGAATTGATGCTGTGTTGTTGGAAAGAATTACTCAAATATGTGTATACTTTTCTACTAAAAACGACGCAAACTATCTGGTATCTAGTAGTTGAGACGGTTGCACTAATTTATCATTTCCCACCCTTAGTACACTTCTGCTTCTGTTCATTTATAATTTTATTTTTTGGTTTACAACTACTTTAAAAGCTTAGTTGTGAGGATGTCGGCAATTACTATTTTATATTTTGATTGATCCCCTGATATATGGATTCTCTGCATAACTAAAGGGTCCAACATGAAGATTCAAGTAGGAGGTTTCAATAAATGAGATTTCATCTCAAGATCTGCTCGCCTTTTCATATCTTTTGTTATAACAGCTGGACCTTTCAGAATTTGTGTCATATTTATTTTTCCTTTGTTTCTACATAAACATTGCTGTTGTTGCGGGTGCTTGAGGCCAGTTGTTGCTGATGTTGCTGTTGTTCCGAAATGCCACTTGAGTGCTTTGTATATGCATGAAAAGGGGAAGCTCTTTACCCAACTTGTTGACTTGCTGCAGTTTTATGAAGGATTTGAGATTAATAATAATGTTGGGAAACAATTGACGGATGATGAAGTGCTCCAATCTCATTATGACAATCTTTTCAGCTGCTTGCTTTTAAAAAGATGCCTAATGCATTTGCATAGACCTAAAATTTGATGTCCTGAAGTATCGTTTCAATAGTTGGTGTGCATACTTGTTCCCATTTCTATCAAACCAAACCTTGAAAGAAACCTGAAAGATATTTTTCCTTTCCATGAAGTGTATGCAGTCTACAATATGCTGCCCATATGTATGTAATTCATTACACAAAGCTGGCTCTTTATTGTCTGAACCTTTTGAAGCAAGCAATCGTTCCTAATTTTTCTGCAATTATTCACATCTGGCACCTCCTATGGAGTGCATTTTTCATGTCTTTTACCTTTACTTGATGGCTGGGCAGTCAATTTTTTTTGTTTGTCAGGATTTGCATGCATTATCCATTAACTGTTTTTTTTTTCTTGACAGATTATAGGGGCAACAACTACTAGTACACGTTTTGGAAAGCTGTTAGGAATGGAAAGCTCAAGAATCTTTGTCTTCCCTTCTCGTTCTGGTTTGATTTCAAGTTACTGTTCGCTTATTCTAATTCTGCTGTACAGTGTACCTGAAATGGATTCCCTTATTAATCATAACAGATGATTGTGATTCAATATTCTGATTTACTCTTTTCTACTTTTTTGATCCTTTTGCAGTTGATTAGAGTAGTGCCTGAACAGAAGATTGTCACTATTTTCAGAATATGGTGGCGTTTTGCTTGATCTTGATACAAAGTTCATCTTCATGTATCATTTAATCTTTTTATTTCTGTTGTAAAGAAATATTACTTGGTTCATGTAGGAACATATATCAGGTATTGAGACTTGATCTGGACTCCAACCGGTCTCTGTCCCCTTGGGGCTTGGGCTGCAGATAAGATATAATTAATCTGCAAAACAGTATAGGGGTCTGGGTGTACAACTGTAGAAGTACGAATTAGCTGATAAATAAAAGTGCTATTTCATTTTTACCATCTTTTTTTTATGTACCAGATCAACCAAAAAATAGGAGATATTCTACAATGATTCATTGGCTCATTGTCATCAACAAAGATAGATTCTAATAATTATCCATATCATCACCAATTCACCATTTAAGTTGAGGACTACACACGCCCTTATTAATAAAAAATAAAATAAATAAATAAAAATATGAGATTTCTCCAGTATAAGTTGTCCATAACTGTGAATAGTTTATTTCATATGGACAAGATTACTTAAAGTCAGAATTCCCTTATCTTCGAACTCATCGAATTTAGGTCGATGGGTTTTGTGTCGGGTGTCATTTTCCATTCCATTGAATTGTGCATATATTGGCCAAAAAGAACAGAGTGGAAAGGTCGCAAGGGACATGCTGAAGCTGAAGCTTCACCGAAGAAACTTGGACGTTGCCTTGCGCTGTCGAACATATGTGGCGCACATGCTTCTTATCCTCAGCTAATCACTTTTGACTTTGTCCTTCAACCTCATAATTCTGCAAAGATTTCTCAGTATATATCCTTCTTTGCTTCATTGGCTTTGCTGCTTTCTTCTCTATTCTCTTTCCTCTTTACAACTAAAGTTGTACTTCCTTTCAACAAAAGCATGGCAGTGGGAGAGATCTTTCTTGCGGCATTCCTTCGGTTGCTGCTGGACAGGTTAACGCGTCTAGAGTTCTTTGGAAGGTTAGGAGGAGGAGTTGGCAAAAAGCTGCAGAAATGGAGCGAAACACTGTCTGCAATTGAAGCGGTGCTTTCCGATGCGGAGGAGAAGCAGCTGACGAACACGGCAGTGGATCTGTGGCTGAATGACCTCAAACACTTGGCTTATGATATCGACGATCTACTCAACACCTTTTCTAATGAGATGTTAGCACGCGAGCAGCTCAAGCTTCACCAAACTGGCACGAGCAAGGTACGACGCTTCTTGACCAAAGGTCCTCACAAAGTTATGTTCAATTTCAGTGTGAACTCCGAAATAGACGACATTGCTAATCGTTTGCAAGACATATTTGACCGGAAAGAGAAACTCGGTTTGAAATATATTGAGCAAACCTCTACGTCAACATCGTCATCAAAAAGGACACCAAGTTCGCCTGTGTTGGGTGGATCTGTGGTTGGGAGAGATGAAGACGCAGGAAAGATTGTGGAATTGTTGTCCAGAAATGCTGATCCTTCTTCTCCCACAAATTATCAAGTTGTTGCCATTGTTGGTATGGGTGGACTCGGCAAGACAACGCTTGCGGGACAAGTCTTCAATGATGTAGTTGCAATGAAACAGTTTGATGATCTCAAGATCTGGGTTTCAGTATCCGATAACTTCGATCTTCAAACGGTGACGAGAGCTATTTTTAAGGAAGTTACATCTCGGCCTTGTGATATGGATGAGTTCAGTCGACTTCAAGATAATCTGAGCAAGGAGATCGATGGTAAAAGGTTTTTGATTGTTTTAGATGATGTCTGGAGAACATGTGATTATGATTCGTGGACAAAACTGCAAGCGCCCTTCCGTGGGGGAGCTAAGGGAAGTAAGATAATGGTGACAACACGTGACGAAAAAGTTGCAATATTGATGGGAGCCCCAGCCGGTGATGTTTATCATTTAAAGACTCTATCAGAAGAAGATTGTTTGCAAGTATTTGAGCAGCATGTTAGCAATGACAGGCCACCGAATTATGACTTGCTTAAGAAGAAAATTGTAACAAACTGCAATGGATTGCCATTCGCTGCAAAAACTCTTGGTGGCTTTTTACGTTGTAACCAAACTGACAAGTGGGAGGAAATACTGAATGATAAATTATGGAGTATATCAGATGGGAGTAATATACTCCCAGTACTCAGATTGAGTTATCATTATCTCCCTTCACCTTTGAAGAGGTGCTTTGCCTATTGCTCAATACTTCCCAATGACTATGAATTTGGGAAAACCCAATTAATCCTTCTGTGGATGGCAGAGGGTTTCCTTGAGCAAACAGAAGGGACTAAAGGAATGGAAGATATCGGTGACGAATATTTTGGGGAGCTACTATCTCGGTCATTATTTCAAAAGGCGGGCAAAAACAGTTCATGCTACGTAATGCACGATCTTGTTGGTGATTTGGCACGATGGGCTGCTGGAGAAACATTTTGCAGATTGGAGGATAAACTGCATGGTAGATGTTCTACAAATACTCGTCATCTAACTTACGTTTCTGGTAAGTTTGATGGGGTAAAAAGATTTGAGATACTTTCTCGAGCAAAACGCTTGCGGACTTTCCTACCACTTCTTGTTTCCGGTGGTTATGAGAATTATCTAACTCGTTATGCTACTTCTGATTTATTGTCACAATTGAAGTACTTGCGGGTGCTCTCCTTCAATGGCTATAAACTGACCGAGGTGCCAAATTCCGTAGGTAAGTTGAGACATCTACGGTACCTTGATCTTTCTCACACATTAATAACGAGTTTGCCTGAGTCAACATGCATGCTTTACAACTTACAGACGTTAATATTAGAGAATTGTTCAAAATTGAAAACCCTACCTTCAAACATGAGCAATTTATCTAATTTACGTCATCTCAACAATTCAAACATGCCTTCATTCGAAGAAATGCCTCCCCAAGTAAGTCGGTTGACTCGTCTGCGAACTTTGCGTAATTTTGTGGTGGGGAAATGTAGTGCATCAAGGATTGGAGAGATAGGGTCATTGCATCTTCGTGGGACCTTGAGCGTTGGAAGATTGGAAAATGTGATTGATGTTGGGGATGCGAAGACGGCTCAAATAATGAACAAGGAAGGGCTGAATACCTTGCAATTGGAATGGAGTGGCACAAGTGAGAAGGAGTCGGAGGTGCTGTGCAGTTTAGAACCTCAAAAAAAGCTTCTACATCTCACTATCAAAGGTTACAATGGTTTCGAATTTTCAAAATGGATTGGACATCCTTCATTCTCTGATATGACATTTGTGAAGTTGGAGAATTGTAAAAATTGTCAATTCTTACCTCCTCTCGGCCAATTACCATCTCTGAAAAACCTTTGGATAGAAGGACTGGCCAGTGTTGAAAGTGTGGGTGTTGAGTTTTACGGAGAGTGTAGCTTGCCTTTTCCAGTGTTGGAAGCCCTGATTTTCAAGGATATGCAAAATTGGAAGGAGTGGCTTCCTTGTAAAAGAGATGAAGAAATTCAAGTTTTGCCATGCATGGAAAAGCTTTTGGTCCTTAGTTGCCCCAAATTGGAAGGTTGGTTACCCAAGATCATGGATTCATTATCAGATCTGCGTATACGTGAATGTGAAGAGTTAGTGGTTTCAATAGCCAATTATAAACATCTTCGTAAGCTGTTCATCGACGGTTGTAAAAGGGTGGTGCACAGAAGTGGAGTTAAGTTTGAGTCACTGGAGGATATGGGGCTTTATAATATTTCAGAGTTCAGACTCGAAATGGACGGGTTCATCAGAGGATTGCCAAAGCTTCAAAATTTGTGGATTACTGGTTGTGAAGAGTTGACATGTTTATGGGAGAATGAGGATAGATGGCTGCAACGTGGGATTTCTAATATTATTGGAGGCAACATGTCTGACTCCCCCTCTCACTTTATTCAAGAGCTAAGAGCACTCAAGCAACTTGTGTTAACTGGATGCTCAAATCTAATTTCTTTACCTGAAGCTAGTTGGCCACCTTGTCTTGAATATGTAAAGATGGAGTCTTGTAATTCTTTGACATATTTCGTAAGGTATCAAGTACCGTCAAGCATAAGAAGAATAGAGATAGCAAAATGTCCAAATTTGAAACTATTAGTGAAACTACTAGAGGGTTGTCTGGAGCACTTGAAGATAACAGAGTGTGCATCTTTGACATCCTTATTAGGCAAAGGAGGCCGACTACCCAGAACGCTCAAATATCTTTATTTACGTGACTGTCAACAATTGGAGTCAATAAGCAAAACATTCCACGATGACACTTGTCTTGGAGATATTAGGATAAAGAGGTGTGCAAATCTCAAATCCTTACCAGAGGGGCTATGCCATCTCTCCGCTCTTCGCATTTTACATATAGATGAATGTGGAAGTCTCGTTTCCTTCCCAAGAGGAGGGTTGCCATCCAACCTGATAGACTTTCGTATCGACAATTGTGATCAATTGGAAGCCCTCCCCAGAGGCATGGACAACCTCAGCTCTCTTCAGACTTTATTGTTGGAATACTGTGGAGGTAATTTGGCATCCATTCTAGAAGAGGGTTTTCCACCCAACCTAATTAATCTTCATATTTGGACTCCCAAAAGCTGCAAGCCTCTCTCAGAGTGGGGGCTTCACCACTTGGACAGACTCACCTCTCTTAAAGGCTTGTGGATCGGTGGTGTAGATCCAGATCTGGTGTCCTTTCCGCCAAAGGAGGTGCTGCTCCCTAAATCTCTCATTCAACTCGAGATTGGAGAGTTCCCAAATCTGAAGCGCCTGTCATCATCTTTTCAATCACTCACCTCTCTTGAATCCCTTAACATTGGTTACTGCCCAAAGCTAGCATCTATTATTCCAGAAAAAGAGGATCATCTGCCTCTTTCACTTACACAGCTTCGCATCCGTGAGGGCTGTCCGCTGCTCACAAAAAAATACAAACCAGGTAAAGGACGACACTGGCCCAAAGAAATAGCCCACATCCCTTACGTTTATGTTGGAGACTTCAAGGACGAAGCCGACGCCGACCGCCGCTGGGCATAGTAATCAAGTACGTCAACTTTTACCGAAAAACGAAACCTTGATTCATTCTACTACCCTGTTTATATATGTTGTTTCAATTGTCAAAAAAGAATTATGTTTACCTATTTTCCGATTTCTATTGTGCTTATGTCTCATTATACTTCTTGCACTGATTGCCAATTGAATACCTTGAACCCTAACACTATGACGCGGCTAGTCAATCCTTACTCTTAAGTTATCTGCTCATGCTTCATCTGTTAAGTTTCTGTTTCTGTTGTCAAAAAAGAATTATGGTGCCTTTTGAAATTTAAAACGATAAAATTATTGCACTGAGTTAATGGCTACTTCAGCAGTGTTGACATATTAATGTTGCTGCCCTTTTATTATGATATATATCTCTTCTAGATCTTTGCTTTCTGTTTGTTAATGTTTTCAATTTTACAGTATCTAGGTTTCTAAAAACAATTTGGAGGAAGGGGATTAGCTGTTAGACAAGTAACACTGCTTTCCTGTTTTTCCGGTTCGGGATTTT
>BDJD01013317.1:15848-64793 GCA_002564525.1 Rosa multiflora | reverse complement strand
GAGACTGTGTTTTCTAAATTAGCATGTAACCTACTACATCATTTTGTTACATAAAGATCAGGACGAAAATTGTTCCTATTATAGTTCATGACCATGATGCACCACTACTAGAAACCCCACTCGCAAAGAACACAACTAGCAATCTTGTGATCCACTTAATGTTACATATCCACTGCCTATACTCAATCAGCCCTAAGCCCGATCCTATAACATCATTAGGTGAGAGAAGAAAAATACAGAATCACACTAGCACTAGTGTACATTCTGTTGTAATAACCAATCAACTACCGCGATTCACAATTCCACAAGCTGATAATGATCATGATTCACAGTTTCACAGCCTATATACGATGCGATCTCGACTTCTAAAGCCGAAACAGAAACAAATCAATAGGAGTAAAAGAGAGAGAGAGAGAGGAGTTATTACCAGTAGGAGTACATTCAATGTCAAAATCACAGCACCAGCAGCAAGTACAGCAAATGCAACAGCGAAAACTTCAGACTGAAAAAAATTCAATTCCATTTCCCATCAGATTATCCTATATGCTAATCAAATCAGTTCAAAAAAATTAAGCAGCCAAGAATGGATCATCACCTTCTTGACAGATGCAGACCAGGAGAGAGTGAGGCCCAAGAACACAATGAAGAAGAAAGGACCCCATAGATCCCAATCCCTGAGAGCCTTTCCGGGGTCCTCACGGTAGGGGTTAGGGAAGACGACGAGCTTCAAATTGCTGACGATCCGAGACAAGTCCCTCTTGACGGTGTCCCAAACGGGCTCCGTTAGGGTGTTGGACGGGGAGCCGAAGCCGGAAGCGGCGATGTTGTTGTTGTTGGCGGCGGAGGGGACGGGGGGAGGGGCGGGGACAGACGGCGGCAGAGCAGGCTTGGGCTTGGAGGAGGCGGGAGGGGCCGGTTGGGGGAGGTTGGATTGGATGAAGGGGGAGGAGGAGGAGACGGGGATGGAGGCGCGTGGGGGGCTGGGAGGCTTGGCGGGGAGGACGGTGGTGGGGCCGGATTGGACGCTGGCGTTGATTAGGTTTTCGATCTCGTCGATGTCGGACTGGGAGGAAGGGTGGAGGGGGACGGTGTCGCCTTCGCCGTAGGAGTGCGACATTTTGGTTGTCGTCGGGAAATTGGGATCTGAGGGGAAGAGAGGAAAGTGTTACCAGAGGGGTTTTAGATCTAAAGCTTAATTGCTGAAGCCGTGGGAATTTGGTTAAACGTCGTCGTGGAGAGGTTGACGGGAAAAATAATATGGATTTAACGTGCGACAATACGAGGGACTTTCCTTTTCCTTTTTTTTTTTTTTATTCAATTTGATGCGCGTATATATATATATTTTTTTAAGAAACTTTAAATAGCAAATGGATCACACTGTTTAATGTCATACAGAAAGCCCAACGTTCTGTTTAGATCAGCTGAGAAATGATGTTTTTCGTAGTTTTGCTTTTGTCTGGTCGTCCGACGTTCTGACTTTGCTTTTCTGGTATGAGCACCTGTTGAGACAGTGTTTTGAGTGTGCCATGATTAATCACAAAAACTTTAAATAGCAAATGGATCACACTGTTTAATGTCATACAGAAAGCCCAACGTTCTGTTTAGATCAGCTGAGAAATGATGTTTTTCGTAGTTTTGCTTTTGTCTTGTAACTTTTATCTTATCATAAATAAAAAATAATAAAAGATCATCCTAGGATCTGGTAAGGAGTAGGGCGGGTTCGTGTCTTGGAGCGACGAGTTTGAGTCTGGTCGTCCGACGTTCTGACTTTGCTTTTCTGGTATGAGCACCTGTTGAGACAGTGTTTTGAGTGTGCCATGATTAATCACAGGGGAGCTCGTTGTCGACGTGAACTAGAGGCAGAGGTGGTGCAGAAGACTGCGGGGTCTGGTGTGCCGGCAGGGCTGAATGTTCCAACCCTAATCTTTAAGGCAAACATGCCTCCGACTCTGGCTTCATCACTGATCTCTGTCTTCCTTTTTCCAAATCTACTTAAAAAGGAAAAACAAGGAGTCACATTCGACCCCTTCATAAAGGTACTGCAAAGCCAGCTACGGTTTCAGGTGAGCAACGGTAGAGAGAGAAAGAGACGATTGAGGATGGCCAAAGGGCAAGCATAGCCTGGCGTTGGTGCCCACGAGTCTCCAGCCTGAGAATTTGGGCTTGGAAATGACTTCTGATAGACTGGTTGAGGTGACTATTACTGGGGCTGAAAAGGTGGTGAAGAAGAGAGCCAATCACCGGGTTAGAGGAACAACCCAAAACTTGCTCAGGCCCGTCTGCAGCTAGTTCGTTCGGATTCCATCGTGACTAGCTCATCAAAGGCAGATCTCAGGCCTTAAAATGAAGGAGGTGTGGAGACACAGCCTCCTTCCCAAGCAAACTAGGAATAGTAGCCTTACACTGCCCTAACTTTATTTTGTTTATGTTTTGGCTTGTGGAGAGATACACCAAGAGGGTTTTAGGCCTCAAAATTGGTCAAGACTTGTGCTTAGGTTTAGGGTTGTGTATGAGTAGTTTCTTTAGAATTTATTTTCTTGCTAGTTTTTTGCATTTTCCTTTTGGATTTTAGTCTTGAATAATTGAGCAGTGGATTAATTTGAAGGGTCTTCAGATCTTTCTCAGTTGACCTAGTATGTTCGTTTAATTATTATCAATGGAATTATATTTCGTTCCCCTAAAAAACTAAAACTTAAAATAACTGAAACAAACAGCTATAAAATCTCAATTTCACAGTATATTGTTGAACACCCTAAACAATATGTGTCAAACCAGAGGTTGTAGCTAGTCCCATCACCAAGACAAACCACAACCAGCTAAAGATCTAAAATATCTTGCTTTAGACAGGTCCCTCTTGACGGTGTCCCAAACGGGCTCCGTTAGGGTGTTGGACGGGGAGCCGAAGCCGGAAGCGGCGATGTTGTTGTTGTTGGCGGCGGAGGGGACGGGGGGAGGGGCGGGGACAGACGGCGGCAGAGCAGGCTTGGGCTTGGAGGAGGCGGGAGGGGCCGGTTGGGGGAGGTTGGATTGGATGAAGGGGGAGGAGGAGGAGACGGGGATGGAGGCGCGTGGGGGGCTGGGAGGCTTGGCGGGGAGGACGGTGGTGGGGCCGGATTGGACGCTGGCGTTGATTAGGTTTTCGATCTCGTCGATGTCGGACTGGGAGGAAGGGTGGAGGGGGACGGTGTCGCCTTCGCCGTAGGAGTGCGACATTTTGGTTGTCGTCGGGAAATTGGGATCTGAGGGGAAGAGAGGAAAGTGTTACCAGAGGGGTTTTAGATCTAAAGCTTAATTGCTGAAGCCGTGGGAATTTGGTTAAACGTCGTCGTGGAGAGGTTGACGGGAAAAATAATATGGATTTAACGTGCGACAATACGAGGGACTTTCCTTTTCCTTTTTTTTTTTTTTTTTTCAATTTGATGCGCGTATATATATATATTTTTTTAAGAAACTTTAAATAGCAAATGGATCACACTGTTTAATGTCATACAGAAAGCCCAACGTTCTGTTTAGATCAGCTGAGAAATGATGTTTTTCGTAGTTTTGCTTTTGTCTTGTAACTTTTATCTTATCATAAATAAAAAATAATAAAAGATCATCCTAGGATCTGGTAAGGAGTAGGGCGGGTTCGTGTCTTGGAGCGACGAGTTTGAGTCTGGTCGTCCGACGTTCTGACTTTGCTTTTCTGGTATGAGCACCTGTTGAGACAGTGTTTTGAGTGTGCCATGATTAATCACAGGGGAGCTCGTTGTCGACGTGAACTAGAGGCAGAGGTGGTGCAGAAGACTGCGGGGTCTGGTGTGCCGGCAGGGCTGAATGTTCCAACCCTAATCTTTAAGGCAAACATGCCTCCGACTCTGGCTTCATCACTGATCTCTGTCTTCCTTTTTCCAAATCTACTTAAAAAGGAAAAACAAGGAGTCACATTCGACCCCTTCATAAAGGTACTGCAAAGCCAGCTACGGTTTCAGGTGAGCAACGGTAGAGAGAGAAAGAGACGATTGAGGATGGCCAAAGGGCAAGCATAGCCTGGCGTTGGTGCCCACGAGTCTTCAGCCTGAGAATTTGGGCTTGGAAATGACTTCTGATGGACTGGTTGAGGTGACTATTACTGGGGCTGAAAAGGTGGTGAAGAAGAGAGCCAATCACCGGGTTAGAGGAACAACCCAAAACTTGCTCAGGCCCGTCTGCAGCTAGTTCGTTCGGATTCCATCGTGACTAGCTCATCAAAGGCAGATCTCAGGCCTTAAAATGAAGGAGGAATGGAGACACAGCCTCCTTCCCAAGCAAACTAGGAATAGTAGCCTTACACTGCCCTAACTTTATTTTGTTTATGTTTTGGCTTGTGGAGAGATACACCAAGAGGGTTTTAGGCCTCAAAATTGGTCAAGACTTGTGCTTAGGTTTAGGGTTGTGTATGAGTAGTTTCTTTAGAATTTATTTTCTTGCTAGTTTTTTGCATTTTCCTTTTGGATTTTAGTCTTGAATAATTGAGCAGTGGATTAATTTGAAGGGTCTTCAGATCTTTCTCAGTTGACCTAGTATGTTCGTTTAATTATTATCAATGGAATTATATTTCGTTCCCCTAAAAAACTAAAACTTAAAATAACTGAAACAAACAGCTATAAAATCTCAATTTCACAGTATATTGTTGAACACCCTAAACAATATGTGTCAAACCAGAGGTTGTAGCTAGTCCCATCACCAAGACAAACCACAACCAGCTAAAGATCTAAAATATCTTGCTTTTTGTCAAAATGAAACATATCATGGGATGCAGACTTGTTCTTGGTAGCATCAAGGGTTGCATACTTCTTCAGTCGTTTCCTGTGCAGCATCAGGGGATGTAGGAAACTTCTTTTGTGCAGCATCAGTGTAGCAGAACAGCGAATGACAGCAAGATCAGCCCATATGGATGCATTGGTATTCTTCAACATGGGTGGTTTCAAAACTATCACATGAGACTCTCCTTAAAAAAATGTTCCTGTCATGTTTTCTTTCTTAAGTACTTGCTTCTTATCCCAAAAATCTTTCTACACCTGAGTGGCCACTGTTCTTGTAGTAGAATCCACCATGCACCAAGCACATGGACAACTAGACAATCCACAAAGCATAATTTCAGCAATAATGCAACAACACCTCAGGAGATTGAGATTTGACTTGGGATTGGCCTCAGCTCTGAGCTTGACTCTAAGAACGGCAGCCAAGACTGAGAGATTAAGATTTGGCTTGGGATCAGCCTCAGCTCTGAGAACGGCCACCGCAACCTTGAAAGCTGCCGTGACTGAGAGAACAACTCTGATGACTATCCTCCAAACAGCCGCAACCAGCCACCAATCGAGCCTTCTCGATAACCGATTGTGCCCTAAAAACCCTCTTGGATCTTTCTCTCACAGCCACAGTCCTTCCTCTCAAAATTGTCATCACTCTCCTCTCTTCTTAGTGCTGTCACTTTATCTCACTAATCATTGATCGAGCCCTTTAGATCTCGTTGTTAAGACCCCAAATTGTTAGTTGTAAAACAACAGCATTTCACATATTGAGTTTGTTAGCTCATTGTCATTACATTTTTATTTATTTCATTTGATGCACGTATATTGCTTCTTATGTTTAGGTATAACTAGTATTCATAGTTACGGCTAGGCAAAAAAAAAAAAAAAAAACGAAAACGAAAAACCCTAAGCTTTGGTTTTTGGGTATCACTTGTTCATTTTGTGCGCAGAAGGGTTGTCAGCTTTGATCTCTACATATATTCAGAATGGCCTCATCAAAGGCTTAACTATGGCCCCAACGACACCTACTATTCATCATCTACTTTTTGTAGATGACAGTTTTCTTTTTGGGGAAGCCACGACACATGAATATCATGCTTTCAAGTAGGTACTCCCACTCTATGCTCGACAGCTCGAGTATCAAGCCAACATATCAATTTACAAAAATCTAGTGTCGTTTTTAGTGGTAACGTAAGTCTGTAGCACAAGAACAATTTAGTAACTATCCTTGGAGTACAATGTGTCAAAGAGCACGGCTTATACTTGGGACTACCCATCCATGTCGGCCATGACAAGAAGGCTATTTTTGCTTACTTGAAAGAGAGACTTTCAAAGAAGCTGATTGGTTGGCGATCTAAAACCTTGAGTGTTGGTGGTAAGGAACTGCTTATTAAGGCAGTGGCTCAGACCTTGCCAAATTATGTCATGAATTGTTATGCCTTACCAAAATCTATGTGTGATGAGCTCTATCAGTTATGTTGTCATTTTTTTTGCGGAAGTTCTGATGAGAAGAGGAAGATTCACTGGCAATTTTGGGAAAGAATGTGTCTTCCCAAGGATCAGGGAGGGATGGAATTTAAATATCTACATGCGCATAATTTGGTAATGCTTTCGAAGCAAGGTTGGCGGTTATTATCTCACCCGGATTCTCTCGTGGCTAGGGTTTTCAAAGCAGTTTATTATCCCTATGGCTCCTTTCTTATAGCGGATATGGGAGACCGTCTTTCCTTTTCTTGGCAGAGTCTGATGGAGGCCAGGCCGGTAGTACACGCTAGCCTTTTGTGACGAATCGGAAATAGTCAATCAGTTAGCATTTGGGAGGATGATTGGATCCCCAATGTGTCTCACCACTCTGTACCTCAACCTACTGACTCGGTTTTCGTTAGAGTGTCCGATTTGATAGTTGACAGTTCCATGTCTTGGGATGTTGCAGTAGTCCATGCATGCTTTGAACCTCATGTAGCCGCTCAGGTTCTCTCTATCCCTCTTAATAGACGTTTTGGGGATGATAGACTATCGTGGAAGTTTGATAAAAGAGGTAACTTCTCTGTTAAATCTACCTATAAGGTGGCTTGTAATTTTTTCTTAGGCAATCTATTCGCCTCAGGTTTTGCTGGCAATCCGTATAGCCCTATTTGGAAAGCCTTGTGGAAGGCTAGAGTCCCAAGTAAGGTGGTTATTTTTGGCTGGAGGGCAATACTCAATTTGCTTTCCACTCTGACTGCATTGACCTCTAAAGGCTATTCTAGTACTGTGCAGTGTGTCGTTTGTTCTCGACAAGCAGAAACACTAGAGCATCTGTTTTGTGATTGCAGCATTGCTAGGGAGATTTTTGTGGCTCCTCCGTTCTCTATCCATTCTTCTTTCTTGTCTTGGAAGGACTGGCTACTAGAACGTGCAGTCCAACTTCCTTTAGTTGTTTTTGACCAGCTTCTAGTGCTTCTTTGGAGTATTTGGCTGAATAGGAATGATATATTATGGCGTGGTTGTTGGCAGAGTGGCGCTACCCTGGTGGCTACTGCCATGGCTTGGCATGAGGAATTTTTACAGGTCAATCTTTCTTTTACTAGTGCACGTCAAGACAGGGTGAAACCTAGAAAGCATTGGGCTGCTCCGCCTGATGGGTACGTTAAGATCAATGTCTATGGGGCTTTCTTGCCTTCCATTCAGTTTGGGGGAACGGGTGGCGTTATTCGAACCTCTCAAGGTCAGTTTCTGGCGGACTTTTCACATAAGGTGGATTTTGTGAACTCACCTTTGCATGTTGAGTTACAAGCTTTGAAGAGAGGTCTGGAGTTGTTGCTGGCTATGCATGTCAATCAAGCTATCATCGAAAGTGACTGCTTAATTGCAATACAGGCTATTGATTCTGCCATTACAGACTTGTCGCCTTTGAGTGCTTTGATCTTGGATATTAAGGCTCTGCTAACAGCTAGTAAGGACTTCAACCTTTCTTTCGCCCCTCGTCAGGCCAATACGGTAGCACATAGAATGGCTAGCTTCAGTTTTGAATCAAATGTTTACCTTGATTGGTTTATCAATGCTCCGGATTTCATCTGGAATGCCCTTATGTACGATTACATTCGTATCTAATAAAGTTTTTTATTTTCTCAAAAAAAAAAACACGTATTACCTGACTTATTCTCAAAAGAAAAAGACGTATTACCTGACTTTTTTTTTTTGGAGAAACACGTATTACCTGACTGGTTTTAAATTAGTTGCATAGTTTGTGACTAAAATGTCAAGGACGTCACCAAACATGAGTAAGATTTATTGTTCGGCAATACTGGTAGTTTTTTCCGAAATGGATTTAATTCAGAATAAATTGTCTCCTAAATAATATAAAAGAGTACAGTGGTGTTCACCTGGTCAGTTGCTGACCAAAGAATTTATGCTCAATAACCCTTAGATTTACATTAAAGGGTGGAAAACAAAACATCTAAATTTAATAATAATTATCTCTGCCATTGGATTTAGTAGTTCAGAGTCTCTCCGACTTAATAATTATCAATGTTTTAGTCCGGTGGCGGCTCGAGGATGGGTTTGGGTTGGCCTTCCCGCTCTGGTTCGCTGCCGGACGGGTGTTGAATGCTATGTTGCCCGAGCAGTACTAGAGAGGGGTTTCTTCGCTCAAGGAGGTCGGATGGCTGGGTTTCAGAGTCGACGTCGTACGACGGCCCATGCGTAGTGGTTTGTGTCGTACAGGGATGACTGGTGTCGGCATGGACTCTGCTGATCAGGGCGGCGATGGTCTGATGGTCCGAGCGTGTATGGTTCTGCGGAGCGATGCGGCGAAGTCTGTGGGATCTGGCGGCGGCTTGTTGGTTGGAGTTTTTGCGCGGCGGTGGTGTTTGCTGGATCTGGCCGGCGGGGTTTGGGGTGTCGATCGATGGGAAGGGCGGCGCGGCTGGCTGCAGTGGAGGAGGGTGCTACACGGATCGAGTACGATGGGCTGGAGTGTGGGCTTGGCCAGTTGTCCTGCTGGGCCTTGAGTTTGGGCTTCTTTTTTGAGCTGCTGGGCCTTTTAACTTGGACTAGGGTTTTGGCCCTTGGTCCAACACTATGTTTTTAGCTTTTGTCTAATTACAATAAATTTCCTTGTATTAGGAACCTAGTTTTTTAGCGTCTCTGGAGTAGTACCGAAAGAGGATATCCGCTATCTCTACGTATTTGAATGTACAATGAGTAGGACTATATGTACGTACCACTTGTGGATACTACCACTAGCTTCTTGCCTGTCTAGAAATGACAGCGGAATGGTATGTAACGGCCTTTGGCCCTTGGTCCAACACTATGTTTTTAGCTTTTGTCTAATTACAATAAATTTCCTTGTATTAGGAACCTAGTTTTTTAGCGTCTCTGGAGTAGTACCGAAGGAGGATATCCGCTATCTCTACGTATTTGAATGTACAATGAGTATGACTATATGTACGTACCACTTGTGGATACTACCACTAGCTTCTTGCCTGTCTAGAAATGACAGCGGAATGGTATGTAACGGCCTATTCTGGCTTGTGTTGAATATATTATCTCGCCCCCGTGGGCCGTGGCATTACAACTCAAAAAAAAAAAAAAAATGTTTTAGTAGTGCATAGTCTCTCCGAGTTGAGCACAAGGAATAAAAAAATAATAAATAAAAAAACATAGAAACAAGAAAGTAAAATACACTGGTTAGCAGATTAACCATTGTGAAAATTCAACGACAATAAATGTTATGAATATAAGATTTTCCAAAAATGGGTCCAATTTCCCAAACAATGCTGTAGAACATTTATCACTACACCAAATCTTAGTTTTTCCACTAATTTGGCAAGAAAATGGTACCCCTTGACTTCAGGGGAGAAATGTAACAAGATCAGAGGTATCCCAAATTGCAGAAGACATTATCAAGCCAGTAGTTGTACATTTCAAGGCTTGAGCGCGAGGGAAAGACCAAACTTTGGGGCTGCACTACTCGCCTTTGAGTCATACTCTCCCGAGAAAGTAATTAGTGACTTCGGTCTCCATTCACGCTGCCATAGTAAGGCTGCTTTCCCACTGTCAGATAAGCGTGTTTTCACCACAGTATGTGGATCAATTGCATGGGCACTTCCCAAGGTAAAGCTCTTCTCCAACGTAGAAAATCTATGGGTAAGTTCGGCAGCAACTGTAGTGCCATTGGCGGAATCAACAGCATGAATGTAAGTTGCCTTCAACGTCTGTCCTTTGTCCGTCCTGCATCAATGCAAAAGGAAATCAACACAGTGACACGAAATTAAGGGCACAGATGCACAGTCAAGAAGTTGGCAAAATTGTGGATGCTGTCAGGGAAAACCTTGAACACTAAGATATTTAAACTGTAGAACAATAGATGCATGATTTCAAGTCTAACAACAATGAATATTAGACGTAAATCAAAACTTTATGAAGATTAAAAAAAGAAAGAAAAAAAATGTAACACAAATAAAAACACCTGCAATTGCAGACATGGTTATCTACTCCTGACCATGAACTTCCAATAGACTGCAAATCCCTGGACCCTTTTATTTATTTATTTATTTTTCATTTCTATCATTTCCCCTGAGAAACATTTTTGGGGAAAAAAGAACACTAGCTTTGGCACAACACAATAGTAGCTTTGATGCCCACAGGTACAGATTCACCACTAGTTTAAAGGCTAGTGGTCTCCTTTATTTGAACTGGAAATTAGAAGTCAACCCAATCTAGGAGGAAATTTATGGGGCTTGGAATTCTTAAATTATTTGGCCAATAAGAACTATAATCTATGGCATAATTTGAACCAAGATTTTAAAGTTGCCAGAAAGGACAAGGAAGATGCATTGGATATTAATGACTGGGAAGTTGTATTTGCCACCCATATTGGACACACTAAACCTGTTTACAATTGCCATGTAAATTACCGAGGTTGAATTCTTTATGTCATGCATCACAGAAACGTCAATTATTGTAGCATAAAAAAGCAAAGGGCAACACGCATGATTACTTTTCCAAGCAAGAAACATGAGGTTTCATCAGTACTTACAGCAGAAGGGCAGCAGAGAAATCTGGCTTGTTGAAGCTGATCCCAGCATTGTATTTGGTCAACAAAGAAGATGCTGTGTCAAATCCAATTTCACCACCCAAACTAAGATCCTTACTTCCAATTGTTGCTGACAACTCTAAAAGAGGGGCTGGGTTAAGGCCTATGCTGGAATCAATAGCTGCATGGGGATGAAGGTACTGCACATCCAGCTGCAATCACATAAAGAAACAGATTCAAGACTTTTACCAGAAAGAATCAATATGACGTAAACACACACATTCCACTACCAGAAACACGTCTGCTAAAGCTAAGTTTTATAGGAAAAAATGTAAGTTCTAAGGTTATTGCAAGCATAAAAATAAAAACTGAATAAAATTCTAATTTACTCCAGTCCCTATTCGTTACACCACAATACAATTAAGAATTGCGTGATAAATGGTGACATTTGCCTTTTCCAGACAGCTAAGGGAGCTGCCGTTTTTTCAGATGCAATCTGAAATCGTCTATCAAGTTGACAACCTTGACATTATAATTCTGGACCAAAACCCATGTGCTGAAGCTTGCTTTTAACAATCAAATCCACTTCTTGAAGTATGAAATTTAAGGGAATATCTGTGAAGAGTCTGTAAACTGTACAGACATAGTTAAAACATATTTCCTCTTAGAAAAATCAGTATGTTCACATTTCTACTTTCTTTTGACTTTCTTATCCCACAAGTGGGATTGATATCTTCCAACCAAATGTCAAAAGACTGTTCTATGAATTGAAAAGATTAATAAAAACGCGGATCAGTATAATCTTCTACAGAGCCATAAGACTAACAACTGTAAAAAAAACATACAAAAATCCAAATAAATAAATAAAACTGGAAACATAGTAACAATATCACTGCAGACCATGTTAAAAACATGTGCAGAGGAAACCACATATCAAACAACTCTATATTGTAGGAAACATAGTCATCATATCCCTGCAGACCAAATAAAAAAGATGCACAGAGGAAACCATCTGTAAACTACTTTATATTGGAAGGCCATAATTCTTTCCTTTTAACGGCATTCTAAGCTGCATTTTACTGACCTTGCCAGATTTGTGATCTGGAATTTTGAAGCTACATGCTATCTTGGTATTTGGCAAGATATCAGTCTTAGTCACTTTTGTAGACACCTGCAAAGAAATTTTTAAAAACAGACACTTGAGATTATGTGGAAGAAATAAAGAACTGGGACAAACAAGAACAACAGATTGTTAGTAAAATAACTAGCTACATTATGCTCAAAAAAGATACATGGAAAACTTAATCACTTAAACAAAATCATTACATTTGAATAGGTATCAACTTTAACATCCACAGTGATGTTTCCGCTCTTGTACAGGGTATTTATATCACCAACAAAAATCTGGTCCTTCTTCAAACCATTAGCTGTAAGTCCCTGCCATATTAACGATTACAAGAATGATTAGTCATCAGAACAAAGTGGGGGAGAAAGAAAGGAAAAAAAACCACTGTTTTCTATAAGCAAACAAAGCATACGGCAGAATATATACGAGTCTCGGCCTCCAATAATTTTTTGACACTTCAATGACAGAATGCACTATTTCTTTAGATAAGTTTTGATGAAAAAAATTATCAAAAGTGGGAGACAAAAAGAAAACAACAGTTAATATGTTATGTCACAGCAAAGAAGCACAGGCACATAAACCCTGAAAGGTAACTAGTTCTATTCTTGTGTCAACTGAAGCCATTGACAACAGAGATACCCATTCAAGTTACAATATATTGTTAGTTAAAGGGTGTGAAAAAACAGCAGCACACTTCTGTCAACATACACAGCTTGAGCTGAGACAATGATGAGATAAATATGGAAGGACACATGCATTAGATACAATTAAAATAAACTTTCATAAAAATTATAAGGCATTCAAAAGTTGTATGAACAGGAGTCCTTTCTACAAGAGATTAATGCTGTGAAATACATATATCCAAGTTTTAGGAAGCAAAGTGAAGAATGAAGCTCCTGCAAACTAAAATTAGTTACAAAAATTTTAATTAGTGTTTATTAGTTTAATTGGGTGGAAAATAAAATGAGCACAATGTTCATATCCACACTTTTTTTGTCAATAAGCACAAGACAGCAAAAAGAAACTTTTGCAAACATATACTGGTAAACCGCAACTAAAAATTGACAGAAACCGCACAATCAGAATTCTGTTGACATGCACTGAAGCTTTGTCTTAACATAAAATTTATTTTTCTGTATATAGCCACTTTGACAGTGCCACACATAGATCATCAAAAGTAGACTGTTGAATGGTAGAATCTTTGGGAGTTTGTTAAAGAGAGACTTGATTAACTTTTTAGATGATGCTCTATAGTTTTACTGACTTCTCCCTTTGCTGAGGCTCTAGTAACAATTATCTGTACAGATCTAGTTGTAAGAATATCAACTACTGAACTCTACCATAGTTAATTATTAAAGCATAGTTAATTATCAACTACAGAACTCTACCATAGTTAATTATTAAAGCATAGATGTTTAGCTCTCCCGCCAAACAAACCAACCAGCTAAAATGAAAACTGGGAAAAGAACCTAAAACTTAGAGAGTGGGGCTATATAATACCAGTCCGGTAGAGCCCACCACCGACAGGGTAAACTTTTGGTCAAAGTTGTAATCCTTGGTCAGAAGGTCTGCAGATAGCAAGAAACTTGTAAGCAATTTAACTTACAACTTCAAAGAAAAGTAATTTTGTAAGAAAACCGAGCATTTAATTACAAGCATGCAGCAAGAAAAAAATAAATAAATTGTATGAGAACCACAAGCAAGGAAATAGACCAGCATCCATTATGTGGCTTCCACTTTTAGTGATGACAACATTATATAGAAAGCTCTCTCATACAAATTATGGTTCAAGAATTTAAACCACTAAGCAGCAATTCTGACGCATCATACCTTTTGCTTTCTTGCCGATATCTGAAAATGGCGCCGGACTGCTTCCCATAGCTATTTAGAAGATCCTGCAACAAAACATGAGTTGATTATACAAACAAATCATAGATATTATGCAAGAATATCCTGCTAATGGGAAAACCAAAATTACAACAAAGACGCAAGCAGTTAATGCAGTGCATTGTCCTCCCGGAATAAAAAAAATATATATAAATAGAAATACACAACACCAGAAAACTACATACATGAAGTTATGAATACATATAACACAGATTTCAACATGAAAACGCATAAGATTCTAAAGTAAAAGTCATCTACCAAAAAGTAAACTCAAGGCGGGGTATATAGGTCGCCATCATCATAGAGAAAAAAGTTGGACGTTGTACTTTAACAGAGATTCTCTTGGAAATAAGTCATAAGGTAGTTTTATCGAAACAGTGATAATAGTAAAGACTCTTATGCCTCAAACACTCCCTAGTCGATGAACTCTTTCAGAGCAAACAAGTAGAGATTAATATCACACTAACACGCAAACACAAACGTAAATTGTTTTTTGAGGCGAAAGAAAAAATCAATACAACGACTATCACACAGTCTTCAGTACACAAAAGTTGAACCCCAATTTGAGATCTCAGCACAAAAACACAATAGTAGTTTGATCACTTCAAATCCAGCTACCCAAAACTCAAATCCAAATCTGGCCTATATACTACTACCTCACTAAACCAACGTCTCGGCTTCGAATTGGGAAAAGGAATTTGGGGCCATTGAAATAAAGGCCTCATAGCATATTAAAGTCAAACAACCCAACTCAAACGTAATCAGAAATTAACCCAAAAAAAAAAAAATACAAACATTGGTTTTCTCCAGCAAATCGAAGACAAACAGATAAAGATTGTAGAATCGATTATTGGAGTGTGAAATGAATCCATAGAGAGGAAGCTTAGCTAGAACAAGATTGAGAGAGAGAGAGAGAGAGAGAGGCCTTACAGAGAAATCGGCGACAAATCCCTGAAAGCAAAGCTTCAGGCCGAATATAAAAGAGTGTGGTGCGAAAGAAAAGAGGGAGTGAGGGCAGTAAGTACGAAATCGGGAGGTAATTATCTGCAGTCGAAGCGGGTCGAGCTCGAGATTTGATTGGAGAATGGGATTGCGTGGCGGATGCTGAGTGGTGCCCTTGGCTGTGAAAGGAAGGGTTTTGAGTTTTTGACTGAAGGAGACACGCTTTGATTTACCGGAAAGACAGGAGTAAACGCTGAAATGACGTTTATGCCCCCATTGCAAATTGGTGGCTACTAGCTGCCATTTTTCATTGGTTCCCCACTTCCCAAATTGGATTTTGTGTACTTTTCAATTTTAGATGAGATTTTTTTGTTCTTTCTCCAATTCAAAATTGATTATCAAAACTGATTATTATTACCAACTCAACTCAATTGCAAGAAAATAAAGCGTTATTATCATAAATAATACATGAATTTATTCTTGATCTTCTTGATGGCACTTGCATTTCACTTTTATTGCAATTAGTACATAAACTCCTTCAATCTTGTCTTGATTGGTACAAATCTCCAACTTCCGTTAAGTTTTCCACCCACAATTGACATGTACATGGAACACAACCTATTCAAAAGATATTTAACGAAAGTATCGCATTTCAATAATTTAGTCTTTTCTTTTTAATGATTTAGCCTTTTGTAATAATATTCTGTTCAATTACATTATATACTAATAAAGTTGTTAACAAAATAAATATTCAACTAGAATATGGAAATAAAATCAACTAAAATGTAGAAATAAACAGCATATCATTCATTCTTATCACTCTGATGGCAAATCTCGCTTCCTCTTCCACCCAAAATACTCTATTGTGAATACAACAATATTCACATATATTGTTTTTGAAATTTTTATGGCTCTCTTGCAAAAAAATAAGCATTTGCTTTCTCTCCTATGGCCTATATTTGATTGGCCATTTCTTTGAAGGATGGGACTTTTGGGGCTAGCTAGAGGAGAAAAGATTTGAGCTTTTGTCAAGTTCTAGCTAGGAGCCTCATAATAACTTTGTCGTTCGGTAAGAGGAAAAAAAAAAAAAAAAAGCATGAAGGCCAAGTCAACTCAACTTCAGTTGACCCTAACAAGGCCCAAGTCCGTTAGCCGTTTCACTTGGAGGCCCAGTCGCCCTGTCCATACCATTTTTATTCCAAAGACTCGCTAGGGTTTCTCTCATCCGCCGAACAAAGACTCACAGGGTTTTGAGACTCGAAGCACACCTCTCTCTCTCTCTCCAGCTCTCGATTCCTCTCCTGGTATTTCCACTTCAACACATTCGATTCACTTCACATCACTCTCTATTTCCCTAGGCGTATCGAAATGCATCTCAATTTTGTTTTCTCAACCTACAAAAATCATAACCTTCGCTTCAAAATCCATGGTCGTAGCATGTGCTGGCTTGATTACTTGTTAGATTCGTCTTGGAAGAAGCTTTAGATTTGTGATAAAGTTACTTTCATTTCATATTTGCATCTTAGATTTTATTTTCTGTTTGTGATTCAGACTTTCAATCTCTGCTTTTTTTGTTTTTGTTTTTGAAAGAACCGCAACGATTCGATTCGATTCTTAAAGCTATTTTTTTTTTATAGTTTTTTGATTCTCCTTCATGAGCATAGCACTGCATTTCGAAAAGAAATGTTAACTATGTTTTCTTTGTTTTCTGTAGTCAGGTTTGTCTAAGATGTTTACTTCAAGGAAGAAGATTCACAAGGATAAGGATGCCGAGCCGACCGAGTTTGAAGAGTCGGTTGCGCAAGTAAGCTTTATTGCTTTCTGTTTTGCTTCTCGGTCATGTTGTAGTTGTAATGTTTTTGTTTTTCTCACGAGTTGATCTCTGCGCAGGCACTTTTCGACTTGGAGAACACTAACCAGGAGCTGAAAAGTGAGCTGAAGGATCTATATATAAATTCAGCAGTGTAAGAATGGTTTTACCGTGTTTATCTGTACTATAAAACGTGGCATAATCATGTAGTAGTAATCTTGCTTTTCTCGTGCAGTCAAGTTGATGTTGCTGGAAACAGGAAGGCTGTTGTTGTCCATGTACCCTATAGACTGAGGAAGGCTTACCGCAAGATCCATGTTCGTCTTGTGAGGGAGCTTGAGAAGAAGTTCAGCGGAAAGGTGATTACTGATTTTTGTTTATTGGTTCTGTCCTTCATAGAGCAAACTGAGACTATGTCTTTCATCTGATATTAGTGTACCTTTGTCTAGGTATTAAAGTTTGCGCCTTAAGACTGTGACCATTTTAATTTTCTTCTCCAGTTGCTAGTTTTGATCTACATTTGTTGGCTGTTGTTTAATTGTAGGGTTTTCTTCTCTTATTTGTTTATCTACCTGTGATTAAAGCGATTCACTTTTCATTCATACTTTTATATTTATCTGCTTATGATTGTGTTTTGTAATGTTTATAGTGCCTTTTTTGTTTGCTATCTGGTAGGATGTTATCCTGATTGCTACACGTAGGATAGTGAGGCCTCCAAAGAAAGGTTCTGCTGTTCAACGGCCCCGCACTCGCACACTAACTGCTGTCCACGAGGCTATGTTGGAGGATGTTGTCTCTCCTGCTGAGATTGTCGGAAAGCGCACCAGATATCGTCTTGATGGGTCAAAGATAATGAAGGTAGCCTTCATGACTCACTGAAGGGAAAAATAAAACTTTTTTCTCTCATCTATATAGAGTGACATTCACTTATCAACACTAGGAAAGGAGAAAATTAGGTTATAATGTTTTAAGGCATGAATGGAGAAGTATTATTATCTAATAGATGGTTTCATTACAAAAATGGTAAAAGACAGACACTTGGATACAGGAATTGAGAATGTAGTATGTTGAGTTAAATACTGTATGTTTAATCTTTCTTAATATGTTGGACTTGTATGTTTTCTACCATGTTAATTTATGTTTTATGGTATTGTTGGGCAGGTGTTTTTGGACCCCAAGGAGCGAAACAACACAGAATACAAGCTGGAGAGCTTCTCTGCAGTTTATCGGAAGCTGTCGGGCAAAGATGTTGTGTTTGAGTATCCTATTACTGAGGCCTAGAAGTATTTTGTAATATGGCACCTTTTAAGAAACCTTTCCATTTTTTGTTTTTATTCTCTGAAAACTGGATTTCGTCGAAGACAATTTTAAAATTTTGATATCAAGGACGTGGTCTTGTATGCTTTTGGAAAGGTTTTGCTTGTTACTATCATGTTAAGGATGTGCCTGTGTTTCATTCAAATGTTGAGTCTGTATCAGGATTTTGGACTGCTCATGAACTACACTGACTGATGTCGGTGTAGTCTTGTTGAGATCGTTTGAGTTTGGTGAAAACTGAATGCCTTGGTTTGGTCTGATTGGAAATGATTCCACCCTTGTGGCTATAAATTGCTTGTATCCCGCATGTATAACTAGACAGACCAACTGCACTGAAGCCGTTTACGGAAGTGCCAAGTGCAATATAAGCTTGATACTCATGGGGAACTAGGAGCACTAAACCTTAGTAGCTGAATATCATATTTGCCTCCATATAGCGACTGTAGGTTACGTGATGAGTTTAGAAATTCCACAATGATACCCTTGATAGCAACATCAAAAGTGAATAAATTCAGCGCCAAAAGTGGATGAGCTGATTGGAATTATGGATGATGAACATTACACAGTCATGTATAAACATGGTAGGCCGATCAATAGGATCGATTATATAGGGACCTATGACTGTCCTTAGTGATGATCACTGTAGTCCAGAGTGTTGGTTACTGAACCTCACTAGTTCATTACTAAAATGTTGCCATTGTGGCGGATCCAAAACGCTACTGGGGCAATCACGTTGCTAGCAACCATGGTTGTGTTGACAATGTCCAACCGAGTTACTCACCACCACCACCACGCGGAACAATTATTAATGGGTATGTTTTCCCGCTTCAATTTCCATCAACCCATACTTACCATTCACCTGATTCTAACCCAAATCCCTGGATCTATCCATCGATTTCCTATGAACCATCAGTTAGCAGTGCTAATTCACACTTCATCTCCACCAAAACCATGCATACCCCACTTGTTTACCATTCTGCTCCTTCAATCCCAACCTTTCAGTCATCCTCAGTCTCAACTTTTGTGCCCCAACTCCAATTTCCTGATCCAAAACCTCTTCCTCTCCATAGCAAGCCGTTTCGGGGTTTCAGATGTAGAGTCGTCATGGGTGCAAAAGCAAGAGTTGCCAAAAAGACCTGAAACCGAGATCTGCTCCGTGATGTAGGTAAGTACTCGAGGTCCAAGAGGTACCACAAGTGCGGTCTCTGGGTCATCAAGGCCAGAAACAGCGACGTATTCCCACATCACAACGTTAAGGCAGCAGTTGCGATTATGGAGGAGCTTCATCAACTACTTGTCGGTCAAAAAACTCCGATTACTGAGCCAGCCTCGAGGCCATTGAAGTTTGGGTCACTACCGGCTACTATGGTTGCTGCGTCTCTTACGGCATCGGGGAAGACATTGTCCTCAGCTACGGCTATAGCCGGGAGGTATGGAGAACTAGGATCCCACAATTTACATAATCATAATTTAGTTGGAAGTATAAGAGTTGATTTCCAGGAGAGAAAGGAACAAGAACTTGAAGATAAAGATGGTGAAGATGATAATGAGGATGAAGGGGAAAATGACGGTGCAATGAGTTATGGTGATGGTGAAAGTTATAGTGACGACTTTCAGAATGGGCAGATGGTGACAGATTCAGATGAAGAAGAGTTGGAGTCTCAAAATCCAGAATCAGTAGCCCAACCAGTGGAGTCTCAAAGTCATGATGAGATAAACAAGGTGCTTCATAAGCTCCAGGCTAAGTGTAAAAGGAGTACTATCATTGACATTGCTTTCTGGAAATTTGAGACTACCACGTGCAATAACTCTTGCACGGTCGTTGATGCTCTGGCATGTAATGGGTATTTCGAGTATGCCCAGAAGGTGTTTGATGAAATGACTGAATCAACAACCAAGCAGACTGCTACTTGGGCTAGATCTTGGCACAGGCAAGTCAGTAAGCAATCTTCCTTGGGTTGACAATGTTGGGAATGCTATCAGTACAACAAATCCAGGATTTGGCTCAACTGGATTGAAGCCTCCCAAGGAATATGATGACCCAATTTGAACATAGAGTACTTGCCACCTACTCTTGATGATGTTGATTTGATTAGGTTGTTTTCATGTTTAGGCAATATTGTGATGTGCAAAGTTATGAAGGACCGAGCTACTGGATTGAGTAAAGGTTATGGATTTGTGAAGTATGCTACTGTTCAAATGGGTAATAGTGCTATTGCAGGCATAATTGGTTTCTCCCTCGAAGGTCGAACCATTGCTGTCGGAGTTGCTGACAAGCCTCCACAGTCTGTTATGTCTCCTGGACCACCAACTTTGGCAATGTCACCACACCTGCCTATTAGCATGTATCCACTGGACCTCTTTGACAACAAGAAGAGGATGAATAATATCAATTATGTCAGGAGGGTGTTTATCATGGACAACTATGAGGAGCTCACTCTAGAGTACCTTGGATTCGTAAAGGGTGTTGTGGACTTTGATGACTTGCCGCTCAACATCTCTTTAAGACGTTTCCACAAAACACGATTTTTAAGGTGATCAGGAAGAACATTGCGAAAGAGGGCATTGAGATGTTCAATGAGATTGATAACAAGAAAGAAAATTACACCAAGTTTTATGAATTATTCTCCAAAAACTTGAATTTGGATATCCACGACGGTCAGAATAGAGCTAAATTGGCTGACCTTTGCTACCACTCCACAAAGACTAGTGAGGAACTTACAAGCTTGAAGGACTATGTTACCAAAATGGAGGGTCAGAAAGACATTTTCGACATCACTTATGAGAGCACTAGCAGAGATGCCAAGATTCTATTTGTGCATATGCAGGACAGGCCAATTGAAACCACGTCTTCAATCCTGCACTACTGGGTCTAGTCTTCTTTGGATGAGAGTGAAACTCGTCCTATCTGCCACCCAAAGTTTTTTGTTGATGAAATTATTTCTTTTCTCCAAATCACTTCAGAGTTCTCATCTTTGAGGTACTCTTCTGGCCATCTAGTCGTTTTAATGATTACTATTGTTATTCAATCTGGTATGCACCTAATTTTCCATACTTGGTTCTTGTTGATTCCTGAACATAAGAGTGGTATTAGCAAGAGCAGTTCACTTCTTAATTTACCATTTTTTGCTTTGGTGGGGCTATGGTTTCTTTCGAAGCATATCTTGGATTTATGGCCAACGGTGCTATCTGGACATATCTCACATGTTTTTGAATTTTTGAGGGTTATCCTTGTCAATCAGCCGACTCACAAGAATGAACCACTTGTTGTTATTTGCCCTGCGTCAATCTTCTTCATTGCTTATGTATTGTTTTAGCATATGCAACTTATGGAGAAATGTATACCATCTCCAATAGTGTAGTTTCCTCAACATTACATGACAAAGAGAGAGTTGGTCACCTTTGGGTTTTGGGTTCCTACAGCACTGTTAAGTTTAGAAATTTGGGTACTTAACTTGCATGGTGTGATTGTAATTAATGTTGTATTGGTAACTGGTGACATATTCTTGATAAGAGAGCTCATGTCTGATATTGACTCTCATATCACTTCCACTGGAGCAATTGCTACTAGACTTGTTTTTTTATTTTGGTGAAGACTTGCACGTTACCAACCCAGATTCACAGATGGCTCACTATAACATGTGTTCGCAGCACACAAAGGTGATATTGCTACAATCTCACACCACTTATCCATGGACGTACTATCTGGTTGCTTCTTACTGTGATCTCATGTTTGTCTTGAGAAATGTCAATGAAGATTTTAACATGATCTACTCTACATTATGGTGTTTTCCGCTGTTCAGTCGTGATATTCCTTATATTGTAGTTTGGTCGAGATATTGGCGACTGAATTGTATTTTAGCATGGGATCTTATGATTATGGACAATGAGATCATACAATCTGTTTTCCCCATGATTTTCAAGGTTACAACAAAGAACTCAGATTCTTAGCAAGTAATGCTTCTCAGATTCTCTCTCAGCACTAATCTTGCTCTTCTTCTTCCTCTGGTCCTTCACTGCAATCTTAGCTCATAACAATGAAGACCTAACAATCAAAACAATGAGGACTTCTCAGGCTGCCCAATTTACAAGTCACACTCTCAGCTTTCGTCACTATCCTTTGACGCTCAAAGTTTGCAGAAACAAATTGATGAACCTTCAACTTTTTCTGATGTACCTGCCTCTGCCCAGTCAATGACTAGGGTTTTGTATACTGAGAAAATGTGTTGGCACATAGATTCATCAAAAACTTGGTGGGACTCTCAGGTTTGTCTGTTGAAGAGGATGTTGTCGGTGACGTATTTGGTCCATGGAAAGGCTCTAATCCAGAGCTTTCGGCCATTGTGATAGGTTCTTACATTGATGCCATCCCATACTCTGGTATCTTACAGGTTAGTACATCTAACTTTCTTCAATCACATGGTGATAATTCTCAGCTTGAAATCCCAGAAGTACGAGCACTCTATGTCGGCAATAGGAAGTGCATTGGTCCTAGTTGTGAAAGCTATGAAGGCTATGGAGAAAAAGTTGCAGACGTGATGATTAAAGCAGTGAAAGAGAGTGGAATGGTTTCAGTTGAAGAATTATGGGCTCATTTCCCTTGTCTTACATGTTTAAGGCATGAGGACATGCCTTTATTCAAGGGGGGAGGAATGTTAGGACTATTGTGCTACAATCATATGTTACTTTGGGCTAATGTGTTGATTTTCCTAAATGGGCTGCCTATTGGACTCGGGCCAGGTCATGTTGTAAACGGGTATCTAGGGTTGGTTGTAGAGAGAATTATACAAGGCAATCTATCTCTGATGTAAGGGCTATCTATGAAAAATCATCTTTTATCGTCTTATTTTCTTTAGCTTTCCTTTAATTCATTTCCTTTGCGATGTCGTTCCATGGCTTCGATCCCAGGGATCGTAACACTTTACATGTATACGCCCAGTTGCCTACCAAATGCAGACTCACGTCGCCACAATTATAGTAGCCTTATAGCCATGGCATCCCCTGACCCTTATAGAAGATTGTTTCAAGGCCCAAAACCGTCGCCTAAGCCGATTTTCCCTAAGTGCTTGTGGGTATAGAAAATAGGTGCCCATTGAAGGTGAACTAGATCCCCCATGATGGCACTGAATTTCTAGCCCGTGATGTCTAGGTTTGATAAATAATGTCAATCTCGAGCTCAGTTTGGCTTAATTTAAAAAAAAAACATCTTTAGCTGTGCTGTGAGAATAATTAGATGTGAAATTAAGTAGCCAAGTGTTTGATAACTTTTGCTTTTAGAAGTGATGTGAAGACAAAGTTGGCAACATGGGTATATAAGACAAAAGTTGGATGACTTTTAAAAGCAGCTGTTTATAGAAGCACCTAATTTGTAGCTTCTACAATCTGTATGGGGAAGTGAGAACTTGTTTTATAAGTTGCTAGTTTTTATTTCACCAAACAGAGCTTGCAACTTAAATGATTTGATACAGATTTGCTCACCTAAGGGACAGTGAGGGACAAATACACCTCAACCACATGTATTAAATATAAAAGCAGAAATTATAACAACTTAAAACTGTGCATTTATTTTCAGCCGTCAGATTCACTTGTCCCTCACAGTCCTTTAAAAACTGTCCCTTAGGTGAGCAGGCCTTTTATTTGATAAGCCATAAGTTCATAACCACCTCGGGGTCAAACTGAGCCTCAATAGGTGTTTGACTTTTAGTGATAGATTGAGATAGGAATTAATATGGCTAAACTCAAACATGCGCAAATATAAATAAGTAACTTAACCCTAAGAGAATTTAAACACTTTAAAAAATTAAGTGTTATTGTAATCAAGTTACACTAATAATTGTCATGTAATGACCTTGATGGTTTGAAAAGTTGAATTTTAGTATTATTTTTGTAGTGTTAGAAAATGGGGTGGATTAATAATGGGATTACATCATTTTAGAGCCTAGATATAAGGATTGTAGATTACCAAACAATTTTGACCTAGTCATGCTAGGGTACTCTCTAGGTTTTTCTGGAGAGCAAGTACCAATCTGCCATGGATTTGGATATCCTTAGCTGGAACTGCAGAGGAATCTGCAATGATATGACGACAGGAGTGCTGAAGGAACTTATCGCTCAAAATCGTCCACAAATCATCTTTCTTTGTGAGACAAAGATAAGTAAACTCCAAGACTTTCAAGATCTGCATCATGCCCTAGGGTTTCCCCATTCGAAGGAGTTTTTAAGTGAGGTACAGGCTGGGAGACTTGGATTATTTTGGATTGACGAAGTTGATCTTCATGTTCGTAGGTCGTTGAGCCAGCATATCGACGCTGAATTAGGGGCAATCCGGGAGAATCCCGTTGGCGGCTAACAGGATTTTATGGTTATGCAAGAACTAATGAACGAGATCGTTCATGGAAACTTCTGAGGGATCTGAGTGATCTTGACTCGCTGCCATTGGTTATTATAGGTGACTTTAATGAGATACTCAACAAAGGGGAGAAGATTAATGGACCAGTTTGATTAGAGAGTCAAATGAGGGGTTTTCATGAAGCGTTAGGGTACGGTGATTTTTTGGACCTAGGGTTTCGAGGTGCAAAATCTACCTGGTGGAACTTCGACACATAACTACGTTTAGATAGAGCAGTATGCACACTGGCGTGGTGTGATATTTTTGGTTATGCAAAGGTCACTCATCTTTCTCCGCGTGTCTCTGATCATATACTGATTTTGCTACAAGCTAGTACCATTCCTATTGCTAAGCGGCCCAGGCATCACATATTTGAATTTAAAGCTTTTTGGTTGCAGCATAGTGAGTGTGATCCCCTTGTTCAGGATGTGTGGCAAACTGATATTGTGAGGATCCCTATGTATAAGGCTGTTGAGAAAATCTCTCTTACGAGAGTTGCCTTAGATAAATGGCAGAAACGCACCTTTAAGATTCGTCAGTAGCAAATGCTAGGCATATGTTCAAGATTAAAAGAATTAATGGAGATGGCTAATGTTGAAGTGATTCAGGAAGAGAAGAAAAGTCTAATGGGCATGTTGCATTCTCTTCTATTTCAATAGGAAACTTTTTGGAACCAAAGATAAAAAATAACATTGGTTGAAGAAGAGGGCTGGGAACAAGGGTTTATTTCACCGTAAAAGCTTCAAATAGAAAGAGAAACAATGCTATTCAGAGTTGTGTGATGCTGAGGGTAATTGGCGTGATGATGACCTGGAAATGGAAAACATTGTTGCGTCTTACTTCCAACCGATGTTCACTGCTTCTGACCTTGATATGGAAGCAATGGAGGCAACATTACAAGCCATTAAGCCATGTGTTACTAGGGAGATGAATGAGCAGCTTTGTGCACAGTATTTATCTGAGGAGGTCAGATGTGCTTTATTCCAGCTGTAACCAACCAAGTCCCCAAGACCTGACGAAATGATACCCTTATTTATTTTCAGCACTATTGGGAAACCATTGGTGGAGATATTTCGGAAGCAGTACAATGTTTCCTTCATTCAAGACAATTATTTAAGCATATCATTTTTACCCATATCTGTTTGAAACCTAAAGTGTATAATCATCAACGTGATTTATAAAATTTGCTCGAAAGTTATGCTAATACTTAAGCAGATCAATTTTACCCATATCTGTTTGATATCTAAAGTGTCTAATCCTAAACATATGTCAGACTTGAGGCCGATTGCTCTTTGCAACGTGATTTATAAAATCTGCTCGAAAGTTATTGCTAATAGGTTGAAGGTAATTTTGCCTTCAATTATCTTTATTTTTCAAAGCGCCTTTGTTCTAGGGAGATTGATAACATATAATATTCTGGTGGCAAATGAAGTTGCACATTTTGTTCATAACAAACAAGATGGTAATGAGGGATTCATGGCTTTGAAGCTTGATCTAAGCAAAGCTTAAGATACGTAAAGTTTTGGACAGATTCAGATTTGCACAAGTGTGGTGTGAGATGATGATACAATGCATTACAATGGTGAGATATTCTTTTCTAGTTAGAGTTAAGCCTCAGGGTTTTGTGATTCCAAGTAGGGGTCGGGGTTGAGACAAGGTGATCCCCTATCACCTTATCTGTTCTTTCTTAGGTGCGGAAGGATTTTCTGCCTTGCTACAACAAAAACAGAAAGCACATTTACTCTCTGGTATTGAGGTATGTCAAGAAGCTCCTTCTGTAAATAATTTATTGTTTGCTGATGATAGTATGCTCTATGCTCAAGCTTCTTAGAAGAGTGTTATCAGATTTAGGAAGTGATTGAAACATATGGTAGAGCTTCAGGACAATTGGTGAACTTTAATAAAAGTTTAGTTGTGTTCAACAAGAATTGTCAGCCGGTTTACATGTAGGAGGAAATTTCGAGTTAATTGGGTGTGGAGATTGTTGCTTCTCATGAAAAATACTTGGGACTTCCTACCTATGTTGACCGTAAAAAGAAGCCACCTTTATATTAAGGACAATTTGGCAAAAAAATTGAAGAACTGGCAGGGCAAATTGTTAAGTGGTACTAGCAAAGACATTTTAATCAAGGAAGTAGCTTAGGCTCTCCCCACATATGCCATAAGTGTGTTCCAACTTGCAAAGAATTTTTGTGAGGATTTGGAGCAGATATTGTGCTAGATTTTGGTGAGGTAGTACGTTGGACAAACGTAAAATCCATTGGAAGTCTTGGGATTTTTCTTTGCAACTCTAAAAAAAATGGTGGCTTATTAGGGTTTCAGAGTTTATCAAAATTTAATAGTGCTATGCGTGCAAAGCAAGCTTGGAGGGTGGTGAATAATTTAGATTCCCTAATTGCTCAGATTTATAAGGCTAGATATTTTGTAGAGCATTCTTTTTGGTTAGCTATGCCACATAGTTCACCCTCTTTTTCATGGCGAGGTTTAATCAGTCAAGGTTCATATTGGTAAATTGGAGATGAAAATAATGTCTCTGTGGGAAGTGACTCTTGGATACAGCTGTTAACTTCTTTTAAACCTACTATATGTACTTTGGTGGTGGATGCAGATTTGAAAGTTAGTCAATTTATATTGTCTCCTGGTGTTTGGAATGAAAAGGAGGTACATAATAGTTTTATCAATGGAGAAACTGAGGCAATTTTGGCCATACCATTAAGTGTGTGTGCATTAGATGATAGATTGGCCTGAAGACTAGAATGGAATGGTAAGTTTTCGGTTAAGACTGCATACCGTTTTGCCTATAGTCACTCTCTCTCAAGTGTTCCTATTCTTCTTCCCATTGGTTCAGACTTTTGGAAGAAGCTTGAAAAACTCTAGTTTCGAATTCTACTAAAGTACACATTTGAAAAATTTGTCACAATATATTACCATCATCGGACATTTAGCTTCTAAAAGGGTTGAACTGGATTCTATGGTGTGTGTTCTTTGTAAAAATGTGGTGGAGACTATGGTGCATCTGTGCAGAGACTGTTTTTTCACAAAGCTGCAGCTTAATGCTTCTTTTAACCAGGTATGCTACTCACATGTAATTGTATCCCTTGATGTGGTTAGTTGGTTAGATTACTGTATGAAGAACTTGTCTTCTCAAAGTTTTGGAGAACTACTCTACTTACTTTGGGTTGTTTAGAAAGAGAGAAATAATTGAGTTCGGGAGAATAAGCGAGGTCTGGCAAGTGACGTGATCATTGGGTCTATATCACGACTGGCTGACTTTTGGCTTCACAATACCAAGGCTGGCAATGATCGAAATGCAAGAGTTCAGAAGTGGATCTGTCTTCCTATTAGTTTTCTTAAAATCAACTTAATTTGATGGCTCTTTCAATCCGATCTCTAGGAAGGGTGGCATTGGATCTGTGTTTTGTGATTTTGAAGGCAAGATGTTGGCAGGAGGTGGAAGACCTGTTGATAATTTGCTTTCACCTGAACATGCTAAAGTACTGGCATGTAAGGCCTTCTCCAACCCAAGTGTTCAAAGTGCTAAAGAGCCAAAAAATAGCCCATGTTTTCTCTAACCCATGATGTTAAGGGGCAAAAGGCCAAATTTTAGGGGCAAAGGTGAGGCTAAAGGGCTATTTTTAGCCCTAAGAGGAGCCCTTTGGCCCTTGGGAAAAACTGGATCTGAAGCTTGCTGGCCCACTCGGGTAGTGGAGGATGACAACAGCATAACGTCTGCAACAGCTAGTTGCTGACGTCAGCTAGCCGTTGGGTATTTTTTTTATAGCCGTTGGTTTGTATTTAAAAAAAAAAAAACTTTTACACTATAAATACATATGACTTCAACATTCTTTTTCACATCTTCCTTCTACTTCCTCATATATATCTCTCTATTCTAAATCTTTCATTTTCTCCCTATTCTTAATCTCTCATTTATTTTACTTTTATCGAAAATGGCTAGTTCGTCGAAAAGAAGTGTGAATTGGTCACTGTTGGAAGATGAAGCACTCACCGTTGCTTTCGTGAATGCTTTCGTGAAAGTATCCCAAAATTCCGTCAGTGGTATAAGTCAATCGGAAGATGGTCTTTGGGTCCAAGTCCAACAAAAATTATCTTTAAATAAAAAAAAATACAACCAAAAAAATATTTTTTATCATAAACATTATTTCAATTACTATAAGTCAATTGACTTTAAAAATTAAAACACACACACACACATATATATATATATATATATATAACATATCTAAAATGTTAAAATATATTTTAGGGCTATAATTTAGCCTTGACGGGTTCGAGGCGGTTGATGTCAGATAAATGAATAGTACAGAATTTAGGGCTAAAATTTAGCCCCAGAGCTATTTTTAGCCCTTTGGGTTGGAGATGGCCTAAGATGGTCTTTGACTATATTGAAGATAGCTCTTGCTACTCTGTGATTGTGTTAACGGATGCCTTGGTGTTACAACGCTAATTACTTACTCCTGCTGAACCAAATTGTTCTGCTTTGGGCGGAATTTATGATGACCTGGTGGAGTTGCTAACTTCAAGTCAGGTTGTGAAGATTACTATGTTCAATGCAGCGATAACAATGCTGCACATTTAATGGCAGCTTATGCCTCAAGGCTAGTAAGGAATTTATCCTTTTTCTACTCCATCCTTTTTATTAGCTGCTATTGCAGTTGAATTGATCGAGTATTGTGTAGCTTCCCCTATTTCAATAAAGATTTGACCTGCTTCTTATATATATATATATAGGAGCCTAGGTATAAGAGTTTAGTGCTCAATGTTTGGTTGATTTTTATATTGATTTTAAAGGTTTTAGAGCGTAAGACATGTTGATTACTGTGGAGTTTAGAATCATGGTTTTAGTAATCAATTACATTTTGGCTTCCTCAAATAATAGTCTAACTCTTGACTACCACATTGAGTTTTAGTTAGAGCATAACCAATGGAGATGCCAAATAAACTTTATAAATTTGAGGGTTGATGTGGCTTTCAACATTTAATGGAAGTTTGCTCCAAGTGATTTTTTATTTTTTTTACTCAAGAATTATCTGATTTGATAGAACAACTCAAGGCTGACTACAATGAAATTGGAGGGCAACTAGAATGCACTCGGGAGCATTCTGAAACCAATACAAGTTCTGACCATCTTTGAAAGCTATGCTAGCTATCCTATGTGCTACTCTATTACAATTTCTAGGAGCAAAACAAATCTGTACTCCTGGTATAGTTTCCATCATCATGGATGTCAGCTACAATACCAGCAACATCCAACAGCTCAGATTTCAGATTTGCAATATCGGCTATGGCTTCTGAACAGTCTGTTGGCTCCAGCCGATTTGTTATATACATATTTTCCTCATATAGTATATTATTTAAAGGATTGGACTCAAAAAATTTATAAAAAATTATAAATTTTGTTGAATTAGAGTGGGTACTAACATTAGTTTAATCAAATTAAAGAACAACAGGTTTTGGTTCATTGGTTCATTACATGCCAAATTTTTCTTCACCTACATTTGGCAGATGGGCTGGAGTTGACCTTAGTAGCAAATCTCAAAGACTCATTATTTTTTAGTTAAATCTTGAAGTCCAAATCTAGCCAGCAACAACATAAGGCATGTATTGATATTTAAAAAAAAAAAAGGATTAGCACAGGCGAATTATAGATATTGCAACTAATTGTACGTAGAGATCCTCCCCGATTTTCTTTAATAAATGTCCTATTGTAGGCACAATGTTTCACTATTCATGCATTTTCAACAACCCTTTGTTCTTTATAAACACGTACATGTTAGTGATTTAAGTTTGCACTTGAGTATCAATTCTTGTACTTTAGTAAAGCAAAAAGATAACAATATCATTCGCAGACGGCCAAGTTTTGGAAAGCAGAATCCAAAGCCATACTATTATGAACATGATTAAGTTGAGTAAGCAGGTCTTCAATCTGTTTATGAGAATTTGGAAAAGCCTTCCTACTCCAGAGCAATAAGGATTTTCTTCAAGACTTCAAATTGGCAATCCAGGTAGGCATAGCAATAGAGTGTGAAGCATTTATCCAGGCCTTAGAAACAATCTGCTCACATGAATCTGCCGTAGTCCAAATATGCTCAAAGCGGAAAGGTTTAGGAGAACAAACCTCTGTTGGACAGGAATCAACAAGAAGAGGTCGGTGATCTGATACAATAATAGGTAAATAAGACCTGAGTATGAGGAAGTGAGGAAGAGCAGAACACCAATCTGAGTTAGCCAAGCAACGATCTAACCTTTCCTTCATATTAATTGTGTTGTTCCGAAATCTATACCAAGTGTGAAAAGGTCCCTGAGAGTGAAGATCTCTCAGAGCTTTATGGTGCAGAAAAGTTTGAAACAAATTCATCCGCCATAACAGAGGAGGACAGCCACCCCATTTCTCATTAGTGTATAAAACATCATTAAAATCACCAACACAAAGCCAAGGAATAGACTGAGTGGTGAAATAATGATTCATATAACACCAAAAAGATTTCTTTTTATTTTCAACAAGTGGCCATACACCCAGGATATCTTACAACGGAAATCTTCATTAGCAAAATACACCATAGTGTCAATGACATTAAGGTTATATTCTACAACTGACACTTGAACAGAAGACTTCCACAAAATAGCCAAACCTCCAGTACTAGTATTTACAGGATTAACTACATAGTAGTGATCAAACTTTAACTGTTGTTGCCAAGAAGAGATTATCTGTTCCTTTTGATGAGTCTTCATAAGAAGGATAACCTCAGGGTCATACTTTCGCCATAGTCTGCGAAGAGATTTCGCTATCAAGGAAGACCCTAATCCCTGACAGTTCCAAGAGATGAGCCTCATTTTTGTTCCGTAGCTGCATTTGGCCAGCTACCTATGCCATTTGCAGCATCTTCAGGAAACATAGTAGACATACCCACCTCAGATGAAGGTTGAACCACAACATTCAAACTTGGGTCTTGCATCACATGAAGATAAGGTGTTGCATCGGATAAGACTGATGAAGCAATCTGAACCTCACTAACCTGTTCAACAGTAGCCGGAGCGGTAGGGACATTAGAAGTTTGAATCTTCTTTGGACGACCACGTCGAGCAGACCCCTTGGACTTACCAGAGGCAGTAGCGGACGGAGGATGCCCACAACGTGGTTTAGTAGGGACTCGGGAGGGAATAGCCTGATCCACCCAAGTACTATCATCAGAATCCATAGTGCGGTGGTGCTTGGTTTGACAAAAATCCTTAGCCAAAACATCTTGCAACCTTTTACGTAATTTGAGGAACTGGAATTACTGAGCAAGTATAGCAAGAGACCCAAACGGAGGGATTGTTGGTGGAATTGCAGCAAAAGCTTCACGGTGGATATTTATTAAGAGTGGGACTGGTGGGATTGTTGGAGGTGACGGCTGGAGAGAAGGGATATGGAGAGGATAGGGGTTAAGAGAATAGGAGTGTCAGGTATATGGGTCTAAAAAATGAGGAAGTGAAAATATGGGTAAATCTGGTGGTGGGTCCATTGGAGTAGGCCCAAGTAAAGTAGGATCCAAAAGTACTTCCTGATGAGCTAACATAGCTTGCAAGACTGATGGGTCAGACTGAAAGCCCATCTGAAGATATAGGTCTAATGGTGGTGGAGTGAGACAATGATGTGTTGTGGGTGTGTCCACCAGCTCAGCTAAGGAAAGGGAAACTGCCAGTTGCATGTCCTCCACGTCAGGAGAAATTGGATGAGGTGGCGACATAGTAGGAGATGGAACTATCCAGTCATCAAATTGGCTTTACCTTTGTTGAGGGTATTCGTTCTAGAAGGACCAGCTTCTGAAGATGTAGCATATGTGGAAGGGACAGCTGGTTGCCACCCGCCTTGCTGTGGATGGGCAAGAATTAGGGTACCCGTATGCTATATAGGGTTGCCGGAGAAGGAACCGTACCCAGCTGTAGTAACCGGCATAGTGTTCCTCGGACGGGAAACATAAGTGCCATTCTGCTGATACCTGTGTTCAACGTACCTACTTTGTCTGTGCTCAAAAGCCTGATGAGGGAAGCGATCCCAGTTTTGTTGATTGTCAGGAGGAAGACGGTGAGGAGTAGGAACTGCCATCCAAGGCCCCAGGTGATCAGCTGATGCATGTCTCCTGAAAGTACAAGTACTGATGGTATGGCCCAAACGACCACAACGATAACATAAATCGGACAATCTCTCGTACCGAATTTCTGCCCAAGTTTCTTCCATGTCACTGTTGCTAAACCAAAAACTAGGAGAAAGAGGGGCCCGAGAGTCTACCTGAACCCTAACATGGAGATAGCCAAGATTGCTAGACGGGGAGTGAGGATCATCAACAGAGAGAACTGTCCCCACTTGAGCACGTTCATTTTGCAATTTCTTCAGTCATGTGACCCCTCTATAGCCCATGAATCTGAATCCAAAAAGTAATGAGGTGGAGAGGGATATCCTCCAATCTGCTGGTCAAAGGCCAAGGATGAATAACCATGTTGCTACCCATAACTGAACACAGACCATGCTCATGCAGCTGATCAGCTGCCGCCTCAGAGGGAGCTGTGATAGAAAAGATAGACGTACCTCCCAGCAAGTCCACCCGAAAATGCCCAATCTCAGACCAAGCAGTAGTAAGAATCCGAATGACTGAAGGGGCATGGAGGGTACGATCAACAAGCTGAGTATCACGGCCTTGAGTAGGTTGAGTAGGTGGAGGTAGCGGGGTAAAGAGTTCACCCTCAGGAAATGCATCTAAGGTATGAATCAGAGGATTATCTGGGAAGGATTTGTTGGGAGATGGTGGCGGAAAGAAGGTAGAAGTAGGGTCTTTTTGGGTGATGGGGGCAGAGATAAGGTAGAAATAGGGGACTTTGGTGGTGAGTACTCCATAGGAAATGGGTAGTGTTTGTAGTTCTGGATGGAGGATTGCGTTGCATGGGCAGGGGGATTTATATTCATGTAGGCCGACATAAGAAGACACGCGTAGCAACAAACGGTGAAGTAATTATGAGGGGATTAGGGTGAAGATAGAAGAACTAAACAGGTGTTAAATATTAGAGTGTTTTTGCATGAAGAACAAGTGTACCTGGGGATTAATAGGGTGAAGCCAAGTAATATAAGTAATGATTATAGTGAAGAAGGGGGAAATACAATGAAGAGGAAGGAGCAATCTAGATCAAGAAAAAGTAAAGGAAAAGTGGATCGGAAAAAAAGAAAGGTAAAGTGGAAGAAGAAAACAGAAATTGAAGCACTAAAAATAGTACAGATTAAGAAGGAAAGGAAAAGAAAACAAGAACAAAGTGTTCTTGTAGCAAGTACTAGCTACAGTGTAGAAGCTTGAAAAAGAGCAAGTAGGTCTCACCCTAGAGAGAGTTTGGAGAAGATAGTTTTAAGTGGCCGCAGAATTATAGTTGGTGGCTAATTCGGCTTATGAAGCTTCTTCGGAGTTTCTTCAAGTTGTGATAAAGAATAAGTGCCCCCAAGCTTCTAGTTTGCCCTCCAGGCCTCCTCCAAAGCCAAAATGGTTACCACCTCCTCCAAACTATATTAAGATAAATTCTTATGCATCCTGGTCTTCTACTGAGGTTGGTTTGGTGGCTATTACTCGAAACTGTGATGGAGTTGTGGTTGGTGGAAGTCATCTTTCTACTTCAGCTCCATCGCCTCTGTATGCAGAAGCATTGGCCCTCTGCTTGAGTGTTCATCTTGCTCAAAAGCTTCAAGCAGATAAATTCCTCTTCGAATCGGATTCACTTCAACTTGTCAATCTCCTTCAACATTTTTCTCCATCTTCAGATTGGGTTGTTATTCCCCTGATTGATCATATAAGAGATTTGACAGTTGCTATTCGTTCCTACAGCTGGACTTGGTCCAGCAGATTGGCAAATCAGGCTACAGACCATGTTGCCTGGTTGGCTCGCAAGAAGAAGTGCTCGGCTGATTGGTTATTTCAGCCTCCTTCGTCATTGTCTCATATCCTCCTTTTTGACGCAGTTCATGCTTCTACTTAGTTTGTTTACAGCTTTGTTTATTTGAGCAGAGTGTTTGATCTTTGTATTTAGTTTCCAGTTTGCTTTGTAAGTTGATTAGTTTTTAATGCATTTCTCCTTTGTAAAAAAAAAAAAAAAAAAAAAGATTCTCCAGCAGCTTTTTGTTGTTGTCCTGCTCGCATTCATGTTAGGTATATATTGCACTTCTATTCCATCATCTAATTTTGTTGTCTCTTATTTTATGTCTGTAATCCTTAATTTCTCTCTAATCTAACTCTACACATCTTGAGCATCACTATTAAAAGCTAAAAAAGATGTATTTAGGTCATAACAATTTGTAAGAGAAGAGAAAGATTAGGATCTAAATTCAATGTTGAATATAATTAGTTACAGGATTGGAGACGGTGAAGGGAGATAGATCAGTTTCGGTTGTTTTGGGTGAACCAAGGTTTGGATCAAAAGCGAACATATGCAGCGGGGGTGATGGTCCATGTAGCGAATCTTGCGACGTCAATTGTTGTAATTCGAACTGTCAAGCAAAATACCCTGGACTTGATGGTCATGGAACATGTGAGGGTGATAGTCCTTACCGTACTTGTCAGTGCACTTACAATTGCGTAGTGCATGGTTGATATTGAATAATAATTATACATAGAGCTAGCACTCTATCATCTATTTCTTTTATTTTATAAGAATTTTTTTTCTATTTATTTTATTTTATAAGAAATTTTTTTTCCAAAATATTCCATTTTGCAGTTCAATTAACATAAAAAAAATAAAATATATAAAAAAAAACTGAAAAGAAAAACAAATCATACACCAGTCTTGCCCTGTAATTCGACCACAAATATAAGAAACATTGTCGAAGCTCTGTTACTATTAAAGCCAAGCCATCAACTGCCGACAACTTTACCGGCTCATTTCTCTTTCTTTTTCTCTTTTACCTTATTTCTTTTGAGATATCTCTATCACAATAATAAATTTACTAGTTAAATAGAAACTGATTTGAAGAAAAATATGTTTTTAGAATTGTTAAGCTTGAATAAATATTGTGTATAGCCTCACCCTAACACAAATTGTCTTATAATTTCATTATATGGTTCTTCTTTCTATCCAAGGACGGAGTTAGGATTTTGTAATTTCTTGAGCTGAGTCGACCTTATAATCTTAATATAATTGGAAAACTAAGCACATATAAATATAATTATGTGTGAGAAGCTTATTTTGATAGACAACGTTTGTAATCCTAGCTACAAGCTTGATAACAATCATTTTTTCAATAAAAATGAAAAGAAAAAAAAATATAGAAAAAGAGGAATGTGTTGTAGAGAAACTGAAATTGAGAGGAAATCCCTGTGTATTCTCATTGATAATAGGGGCCTATCTATATAGAGGATTACAATGCATAGAATCTCAATCATACAAGGAAAGTAATCGTACATTGAATAGGAATCTAGATCCTTCTAATTTAACTCTATTACCACTAGGTCAAGTAACCTAGAGTTTGGGGAAAACACAAATTAGGGTTTTACTTGAACACTCCCCCTTGTGTTGCCCAAACGCGGAGCTTCTCTCGTTGCCTCGTTAAAAACCTTGCCGAGTAACAAAAACCCAGTGGGACAAAAAATAACTCGGTCGAAGGGAAAAAAGAGCACAACACACCCTTCACGTTTCGAGGTGAACATGTAGACATCTCCCCCTGATGTCTGCGTTTCCCCCTGATGACTACAATAATAGGAGTTCAGATAATTTCCGCAAGCCAATTCTTGCCACATGTTTCTCGAACGTGGATTTGGGCAATGACTTAGTAAAGAAGTCTGCCACATTATCCTCAGATCGAACCTAGTTCACTTTGGTATTTGAGGAGAGTCTGTTGTTGCTGATTATGCTTGGTGTTATCGCTTTTGATGTGGCCTAGCTTCATTTGTTCAAAACGAACAACATTATCCTAAATGCTCGCAGGCTCATCTTGTGGTAGACTTCAAACCACAATTTGTTCGAACATGCGTAATTATGGATCCAATCCATAAACATTCACGAACACTTCATGAAGAGCAATAATCTCTGCATGGTTCTAAGATATAGCGACTACGGTCTGTTTTGTAGACCTCCAAGATATCACGGTCTTTTCCCATGGTGAACACTTAACCAGTTTGGGAGTGACCTTTGTGTGGGTCAAAGAGGTACCTAGCGTCAGCAAAACCTTCCAAAACACTTATATCGTTTTGGGGTGGGGATAGAGAACGTAGGCCAGCATTGGCGGCATTTCTGGTATGTGATGGGTCCGAATCCATCATCTCACTTTAGGGATAGAACAAGACCATATCAATCGTACATCTCAAGTACTGAAAGATGTCTTTTACACCAATCAAAATGGTGTCGCTTTGGCGCAGAGCTTTACCTTAGCTAACAAGTTCACTGCAAATGGGATGTCCAGTCCTGTGCATTGAGCTAAGTATAATAATGTGCCTATTGTACTCAAGTAAGGCACTTCTGCCTCTAGCACATCTTCGTCATCATCCTTCAGACGAAGAGGATCCTTTTCAGGATCAAGACTAAGGACGATCATGGGGGTGCCTGAAGGTCGGACCTTGTCAAAATGCCTAAGCATCTATCAACACGATGCTCAAGTTCCAAACCGAGACATAATTGTGTTCTCCCAAAATCCTCTATCTCAAACACGGATTTGAAGTGTTCAGCGGTTTCCCTTAACTCTTTAAGGGCTTCTAATGAAGATAATGTCCAACATGAACCGCGATGGAATTCGAAACTTGTTTTGGAAACGCGTGAGCATATCCCTTCCCAATCAAGTAGTCATTTTAGCGAGCGTTTCAACCTCTTTGTAAATGCGCTCCGTGGTCAAGAGCCACTTGACTTGGGTAAATGAAGTTCACCATGAACCTTCATGTATATTCCGTATCTAGATCCCTATAGAGATACGTAGTGACCACAGTTGTAAGCTGCATGTTCAGTTATTTGGAAACTACCAAACTGACAGGGTAGTGGAGTGCAATGACATCCATTACGAGAGAATATGTCTCATCGTAGTCGATTCCAGAGAGTTTTGTGAGAAGCTTTGCACCATAAGGCGAGATTGCCATCTCTTTTTCTCATCACGCTTTCTAACGAAGACCCATTAGTTAATAGGTTTTATGTTAGGAGGTGTTGACATCACTAGCTCGAAAACCTTCCTCTTCGTTAGAGATTCCATCTCAACCTGGATCGTATCTTTCCATTTAGGCCAGATTTCTCTACGTTGGCATTCATTCATCAACGGAGCGTGGTTCGATATCATCGGACTCAACAAACTCACGCGCAATGAAATGTGCGATTACATCATCAATCATGATGGAGTTTCTATCCCACGTCTCATGTACACTAGTGTAATTTTCATGGAGCTCTATATTCGCAGGAATAAGTTCTGACGTTGAGGTGTCCCCCAACGATAACCATAACCAGAAAGATTCTCATGAGACAGATTTTGAGTGTCGATGATCAAAGGATTGGAGTGTGCCAAAGCATCCTTCAAACCTATGGGCCTCCCATGCATCCTAGCTAGGGCCATGGCCTGTAACGCCAGAGTGCCACTCTCTTTGGCATTGGCTCCATGCCTACCTTCTTGTAGGGTGTCCCTACGTCCTCTCGTAGGGACGTCTTTCCTTGCAGGTTTGTTTGTAACATGTTTGTGTGATTTTGTCACTTTAATAGGGATCGAGATGAGACATAGTGGGGACAGGCCATGACAATTCCAGTCGTTCCTGCTGAACATCCGTGTTCTTATCTCCCCCTAACGACGGGAAGACTGTCTCATCAAAGTAACAGCCGGCAAATCTAGCGGTAATGAGATCGCCTTGCAAGGGCATTAAGTGGCGGATGATTGTTGGAGTCTCAAATCCAACGTAGTTGCCCATTCGTCTGTAAGGACCCATCATAGAGCGCTGTGGAGGCGCAATTGGCACATAAATGGCTCACTCAAATATGCGTAAGTACGATACTTGTACCCAGTCACTAGCTGTAACGCAAAGGTACATTGAGTGGTGGTGGGTCGTAGACGAATTAGTATAGCTGCATACGATATTGCAACACCCCAAGCGGATATTAGGAGATTGGTACGCATTACCAATGTCCGGACTACCATCGTAATCATTTCCGCAAGACCATTTGGGTGTGTATATGGGAATGTGATGTCCAACATCAGTCTCATTGCAATATCCATCGAAAGTCTTTCGATGTAAACTCTCTAGCATAGTTAAATCCAATTGACTAAATAGGATGATCCGGGGAGTGAGCCCGTTGTCATATGATATGTGCTAGGAGTGTAGCATAAGCAGCATTTATAGGTGGACAATGGCACAACATGTGACCAGCGTGTTTGCGTGTCAACCAACATCATGAAATATTTAAGCATCCGCAAGTTGGTTGAATCAATCCACAGAATCTCCATGGATTCTATGTAAGAACAGAATGAGTATTTTCATTTCCTTTGCATAGGATGGTCTTAGTCCTAAATTCCCTAAGGAACGGGCTTTGTAAAACGAGCGAGAGGCTTTAGAAGCAATCAATGAGTATTTTGGTTAGGCATGAGCGTCTGAAACGCTATTTGAAGCAAGTTGGTGATTGCAGCATCACCTGGGGCGCCATCACCATTATGGACTCTATCCATGGTGTCATGGATAGGGACTGTTCCAGCCCCAGGCTAGTGGTGGACAGAGGCGGTGCCCTAGGCAGCAGCATCGGTCACACTTAGTCCAGAAATCAACTTTTGATTCACGCTTCATTTCGCTTGAAAGGAATGATGTCCATGTGAAGTCTTTGGTAGACGGATCATCATATCATGACTAGGATGATCTATCCTGTCGTGACAAAGCCAAAATGTGTCTAAATCCAAGAGATATTCTCTCATAACTTTATTGGATTAATAGCTCGAATATTGACATAGAATCCACTAGAGAGACACATAAACTTCTCTAAGATGCGCCTTTGTTCGCAATCATTAGAGGTATTGCAAAGGAACTCATTTCCGTTCTCTACATGAGTTTTCGCATAGAATCCGTTGGCTATTCATAGGTGGGATTGGTCTTAGAAGTGTAGAGAGTTTCTGTGACAGTAATTAAGGTGTCATTTGGTAAGTGGAACTTGGGCTATTCCATGTCCTTGTATTAATACTGATGGCCCAGCCATCGTAGTCACAAAAGTCATATGCTCAGAATCAAAATGGAGTCATAAAAAACTCGAAATTTTATTCATAAGCCAACGGAGTTACATCATTGTCTCTTTAACTAAACAAAATCTAATCCAAAATGATAGCTAATGTAAAACAATGGTAGTCGTCCAATTTCTTTCAGTAATTCTAAAATAAATGTGACCAGGTGAGTAGAGAGATATCGGTGGAGCAAGGCTCGCTTAAGTACCACTAATCTCAGAACCTTCCTAGACATCACACTTACTTTGAGTGAGCCTACTTTGAAGAAAAACTAAACCATTGGCATTTACTACAAAAATATATGGAAATTTCCTATTACATTTCTTGGAAAAATAAAGACTTAAACAGAATTGGTGATCTATTGATCCCAGCCAGATTTGTAGTCTTCAACCCTTCACTCTAGATCATCTTCTTGATCTTCTTGTTCCATATAGTGGGCTTCTCTTGCTTCACAATATGCTTTGTAGGCGGTGACGATTTCTTCACGAGCTCTACAAATGGGTGCCCAATGATCAGACACTCCACATCGAGAACATACATCTCTTTGCTCAAACTCCATTGATTGAGGCGTTTTGAAAGCGTCATTTAGATGGCTCTTAGTGTTGGCGGCGCCACCAACATGGCCAGAGGCGTTGCGTCCCTTTCTCTTTCCATGTTTACCTCTTCGGTTCCATGTTGGCCTATTTTGGCGATTACCTTCCAAAGTAGAGCGATTATATGGACCAGAACGTCCAAATGTATTCCTAAGATTAGGGTTTCGCTCTTGGCACCCTCTCTTTGGGGCACGACTAGAATTGGATTATGGAATATGCTCTGTTTCCATGGATCTCGAATTATAGTTTTTCACAAGGATGTTGTCATGCTTTTCAGCGACATTCATAGCTCCAATGAGCTCATGAAACCTTATGATTCGTCTTGCAGTAACATCAATTCGATAGTTCTTAGCAACCATCAATGCAGAGAAGGGGAAAGTAGAGAGAGTCTTCTCAATCAACATCGCATATTTGTGATCTCTTTACCACAGAATTCCATTAAGGATTTAATGCGAAGTGCTTCCGAGTTATAGTCAAGAACTGACTTGAAATCACAGAAGCGAAGGCTATGCCATCTCACTTCTAGGTCAGGAAGCAGGGAGTCGCGGACGTTGCCAAATCTATCTTCGAGTGAGACCCACAGCCTTCTGGGGTCTTCTTCATTCATACACTCGTACTGGAGTGAATCATCCATATGATGAGTCATTAGGATGATGGCTTTCTCCTTATTTGCCTCTAAGGCTGCTCTATTTGCTTCCAAAGCTTGAGCTTGCTCAACAGGTTGCAAGTCCTGGCTAAGCTCGAGAATCGTATCCAAGATTCCATCGGCCTTGAGATGCTGGCGAATATCACGAACCCACCTGTGATATTCAGAGCCAGTTGTTCCAAATGGAGCAAAGTCCAATCTGTTCAGGTTCCTCATCCTAAAAGAGAACAAGAAATTATGGTTAGTTTCGGAGCGAAAAAGGCTACCACGAAAACAAATAAATTTTCTGAGCGTAGTCGCTGCCAAGAAATTTGATTCCAAGAGGGGTTGGATTAGATCGAAACAATGATGTTTGCGGTCGATCGTTTTATCTCGACAAACTCTAAGTTTGGAGAACTCTACAAGCTCCAAGCTTGGAGTGAGCACGAACCCCCATAGTTCAGCTTAATTTGGTCTTCCCTATGATAAAGAAAATGGGGGGGGGGGGGGGTAGAAGAAGGGAGCTTGCAAGTCCTCGAAAAAGAAGAGAAATTAATTTTAAAAACTCTAAAAAAAACGGAGATCAGGAATAACTTGTTGTGGAGTGGATCACAGCAAACGGCCCAGGATATTGTTTTGAGCTGCTTTACATGGCTAACTGAGTTTCAGAAAGCCAGAACCTCTCCTGGACATAAGCGGCGTCAACCTCGAAGCTTTTGGAAACCTGCAGCTCCTGGAATCCTCAAGCTGAACGTGGATGCAGCTTAATTACCTCCCTAATCAAACACGAGGAGGCGTTGGAGGTGTGATCCGAACTGATGCAGTAGTAGCTGCTTTCGCCGGGTCAATTCCTCACGCTGCCTCTCCGAAACAATGTGAGTTATATGCAATCAGAGCTAGCCTTGATCTGTTGAATTCTATGCAAATACAGTCTGCAGTAATTGAAAGTGACTGCACAGAGGCAATTGCGGAAGCATCATGTATGGACCGTTCTCTCGTCACAAATGGTGGCTTAATCGATGATATCAAGCGAGCTATGGCCTTACTTCCTCAAGTGCAGCTGAGTTATGCTCCTCGTTCTTCTAATTGGGTTGCCCACAGATTAGCTGGTATAGGCTTTGATGCCAACCAACATGTGGTATGGTTCCATCACACTCCTGAATGTATTCAGGATGTGGTCTCTTTTGATTGTACTCATCTCACCTAAAGCTTCTATATATAAAATTCGTTCTTTGATTCAAAAAAAAAAAAAAAATCATTGAGAAAAACATACTTTTTCTTTAGCAATTGTTTCCCAGTTCCCTATATATGGTTATTGGTGCTTGGATGCTCAATAATAGCAATTTATTATTATTATTATTATTATATTTTTTTTAATCAGCTCAAAGCACGTTAGCATTTCAACTCTTGCATTGTACACTTCTCCGCTTCGCTAGCTCGAAACAAAAAGCTGTGTTGCACCGTCACTTGGTGTTCTTAAGCGTCAGTGAATTGGATTTTGGGTCAACCACTCATGGCTCAAGCCCAACTACCTAATAGGTTTTGTTAATTGGGGGTTCTTAGAATAGGATTTAGTGCATTAATCTTTAAAAATAGCTCTACAAAAATTTCATATGTGGTCCGGCAAAGTGTCGGTATCAAAGAATAATTGTTCAAATTGATTGGTGATTCTGTTATAAAACAAAGAACAAGTAATTCTACAGAGGTACTTAAAGGGTTCACGTGTATATCGATTTATTGATATATCAAGTAAATAAATACAGTCTCGCTCCGTATATTAGAATTATATGTTCATTTCCGTTATTTCAATGTTTTTGCTAAGAAATGTTCAACGAGGAGATATTACATAGGAAGGATAGAGAATATCCATGTGCAACTTTGTCGTTTTCGACATTCTTGCTTTGTATCAACCCACACAGGACCTCAACATATTTCGTTAAAAAACTTTGTGAAAAACATGGCTTTTATGCGTATTTGGATGGCTGGTAATACAAATTAGATGGGTTTAGATAGTGTAGCTGGTTTCCATGGAAACAAACAAAAGAACGTACTTTAACTATTCCGAGATACTGTTTATAAATTAGTAATTTAGCATGACCGAATCAACCTTGCATGCTAAGAGAGCATGCTTAATTTGTTTACGGTATAATTCTTATGAATGGCCTAACGGCAATATGTGGTTAATTTGAGAAGTGACAATGCGATATATATTTGAATTAGCAATCCAACCAATAAGGACCAACACATAAGGGGAGTGACACCCCCCATTTTACAATTTACACTCCATGTTTCTATTTTTAGTAACTTAAATTTTTGTTTTTAGTAACTTAGTTTTATCTTTTTATAAGAATTTCAATCAAAAAGTGAAAGAAAGAGTGTGGATTGTAAAATGGAAAGTGTGGATTTCACGACCCACAAAGAAATTATAGATAGACATACTACCTAAATATGCAATTTTATATTTCCAAATTTTAACTTTTATTAAGATATTGGAGAAAATTATCCACTTTATAGGATGTCATATATGTTTGTTTATAAGAAAATAGTTACGTCATAGACATCAGTTTATCGTACGATTGAAATACGTTTGTGTGATTCTAAATTATCTCTGCACTTTTGAGTGAGTATAGAGCATGGAGAATCAGGAGTAATGAAAAAGTTTCATTTCAAAAACTTTGCTTTAATATTTGTGAACATATGACCGAAGAAAGATTTAACAGAAAAGAAAGAATACAAATTATAGAGCACATAAGAAAAGAAAGAAAATTACATTGTATATAGGAAAGAGCAAGAATGAATCATCAAAATGAGATTGTACTATCTAAATTCAGCAATACTAAAAGAATTGGGGAAAAATGGTCAGTACGTGTATTACCTAAGGTATATGATACAATTTGGATGGCTTGAGATTATTAGTGACATTGAAGTATTTCAATGTCCGAATCCACTTTTCCTGAGTCTTCAACAAATGAACTGCAATCGTATCTGGCCAAAGCTCATGAGTACATCTTGTAGGTGGCTCATTAGGAAGAGCAAGAATGAATCATCAAAATGAGATTGTACTATCTAAATTCAGCAATTCTAAAAGAATTGGGGAAAAAATGGTCAGTACGTGTATTATCTAAGGTATATGATACAATTTGGATGGCTTGAGATTATCAGTGACATTGAAGTATTTCAATGTCCGAATCCACTTTTCCTGAGTCTTCAACAAATGAACTGCAATCGTATCCGGCCAAAGCTCATGAGTACATCTTGTAGGTGGCTCTGGAAAATTGTACATACTCCACTTAGCGTTGAACCTATTCTTAGCTCGATGCCCATTTCTAATCCACTCACCAAAAATTTTGTCCTCGGGGCCTTCTAATTGGTTCTTGGGGATATCTGAGTCTCTGATCCACTCAACTATATCCCAAGAAATCAAATACCCCATTCCAGACATGTAATGCACAAAAGGGTCCATGCTTGGGCATGGAATCACATAACCATAGTACAAGTCTTCTCTAGGCAAAGGCTTCAAAGAGTCGACCAAGCTTTGAAGCCGAAAGTAAGCATCATCATCGGCTTTCATTACATAATGATAAGGTGGATACACCCCATCTGTATCGTTGAAAATCTCCGGCAGGCTTGAAAAGTAGGTGTAAGTCTTACCCTTGTTCATATTCTCCTTGCAATCGAGAATGATAATGTCATCATAGCGCATTATTTCTAGTGCAACGAGTACCTTCTGGTCTTCCTTTGTGAGGTTGCAGAACACAAACTTCACGTCCACTTTTGCCCCCACGGGATTCTGAGTGCCATAGATTAAACGCAGGAAGTGTCGTCGTTGGTATTGGTCTGGAAGGGTTAGAATGCCAAAAAGTACACGAATTTCATCCTCAGATGAAGTCTTCTGGGTTTCGATCAAGGTGCTTGAGGAATTATATATCTGAGAAGGAGAGTTGGTTTTTGTAAGAGCACAGCGACCAAAGTTCAGAAGACTACCGAATCGTACTTCGTTTATAGAAGCCAAGGCACAGAGGAAACAAATGAAGAAGAAAGAAGAAATGATGAACCGTCGCCGGTCTGGCCTTGAAGTCTTCATTGTGATTTGGTTCTTGGAGCCTGAAGGGAGAGGTGTTGTTGAAGTTGAGGATTGTAATGTATGAAGTTTTCCAAGGCAAGAGTGATACTAATAAATTACAAGCTTTCTTAGAGGGAAAGCATCAGTTGTCATTTTCGTGCAATTGAGACTAATACTGCGACTTTTCTTGCTACAAGGATTAAAGAACGTGGAGTTGGAAAAGGCTAAAGTCAGTGATTTTACCTCTCTATCCAAGGAACATGATGTGCTTCATTTTGGTACTGAAGGAGTTTATCGGAGTTTTCGGTCTTTCGACCACCTTGGATTTCCCCAATACAGGGCTGGTATCCGGGAAATATAGTAAAGAAGGTTGGGAGGCACTGAGGGGAATGGTGGAGTTGAGCCTAAAATTAGCTCGAGTCACTTTATATGAATATTGCTTGCACATGACCAAAGTGATTTGGTCAACTTTTCGTAAGTAGGTATTTTTGCATGTACACGGTAATGGTCGGCTTCAAAGGACCTTGAGCTAAACGTAGAGCTCACCATACTTGAATTTGAAGCTACACCGTCGAGCCTCCCAAATAGATGCTTTAAAATCAGACACCAGAAAGAGAGATGTAGTGATCCAAGAACGCGATGGTGTATTTTATGTGGTACTAGATTTGAAGAAAAACGAGTGTCAAAGCATTAAAGAAAGCCACAAATCATTCAATCAATTTAGAGTTTTGGTACTTTTAACTATACAAATACCATATTGTAATGTTATAATATTATGATTGTAACCCAAAACGTGGGATTGCGCAGAGGATCTGGGATTAGTAATCGTAAACATTGCAGATTTGGCGAACCCCCATATGGGTTTAGCCCGGAACATGTTCCAGATCAGCCAAAATATAACTAGAGAGTTGAAGAGAAAAGGGAAAAGAAAGAAAATATATGCATTAATTCAAGTGTAGAGAAGGAAAAATAGCATTTGACCTTAGAACTGGAGACTCAAGAATGAATTCCCAAACATTCATAAACTATCATGATACAATATCAACACTGAAGTTTAGTCCATAGCTTTTGCTTCACCAATTGATAAGATGCCAATAACCTATACTGAGAGAAAACAGGGTGGGCAAGCGGGGAAGCACGGCTCTGGAATTAATGTTACATACAGTGTTTAGATTTGCTCAAATCAATATGCTTATGCTAATATCACATTTTCACTTTCATTAATAACACATCATCTTGACAGTGGAGCTGTAATTCTACAACAATCCATCTCTTATCTGAAATCTTAAACAGTTTTGACATTACTGCTGGGGTGTGCCTTTGACACATAAACAGTGGAATGGACCTTGTTTGACTACAAATGACAACATCAGTTTCCACCGTACCTTTTGCCACCAGAGATATTACTGCTCGGAAGTAAGAAAGACTTTATTGATGCCTCAGGCTGACCAGCTCGATATCGAATACAAGCGTCCCCAAAGTTGATCCTTCTCCATTAGCAAGACGAGTTGGATTGAAAATGGTTGTAAACAGTCTCTGCCTGTCAAAAAACTAGGGAGAAGAAAAGAAAAACAAGAAAAAAAGAAACCCTGAGATTTGAGTACCAAGGGCAGAAACATGAGGGAGAAAATACATTAATGGCAAAATCAAACATATTGATGCAAGGCTTTGTTTATCTTTCTGTCTATATGCATACAAAGATACATATATAGCATGTATGTTGTTGTAATATGTACTCGCTAGCTCATGATGTCAAATTAAGCTAGATATATTTCATCATTAGTAACTTCCAAACAACCACACTGTTAAATACTCCACGCATAAGTGATGACGCTACTGAAAAAGGTGTAAAGTTTGCTCGAGGCAGAGACATACAGCTCCGTCACTCTCACACACTCAACCATAGCAAGTCATGTACCATCTATTACACTATTCGAGATACTACCCCCTTGCAATGTTCCATTGCTCTCTAAACCTCCCGTCTAACCTTCATGCAAGTGAATTACTTTTTAAATTCCCCTTTAAAACACATTATAGAAAGCACCAAGAAAAATGTATTCTGACACTAGTGGCCAGCGATCAGACACAGGATTGGGCACACCTTTGCAAGAGTAAACTTACAACAGATAGCAGACTTAAAGAATCTGGAAGAATCAGAGAAAGTACATTAGGTGGTATGGGTTCTTGTGACGTGTTCTGATATCCTTGCGATGGTGGTATAACGATCCTACGAAGACCACCCACTTTCATAGATTTTACAGCTGTTTCAATCCCTGAAATGACCTACATATACATTCACACCATCAATATCAATAGATTATCACATTACTTGAGAATTCAAAGTGATGTTTAAAAACATATCTAAAGGTAGAAGAGGGATGTGGTCAACTGGCTACATAGAATCGTATATTATCAATTTACATACGTGTTTGGAAAATAGATCCTCATATGAACAGAAGATTTTGGGAAAGTTATACTAAAAAATCATGTCATAATTCATAATCAGTTCCTTTCAGTCACTCTCCACAAAAAATCCTACTGATGAATTGAACACCTATCACATTCATACAAATTTTAGGCCAAAGATCAGAACTTCCTTCCTGACTTATTGAACAATGCCAAGGATACCACACAATATGGCACCAAATTTTTTTTTACAAATTAATCAAAGATATGATACCAAATCAATATACTTCCAATTTGATCATAGATGGATCATGGAAGTATAGAACACAAGTCTTTAGTAGAAATTTGAACCACAAAACAGTTTTTAATAGATGGAGACCTAATAACCACACAGAACTTGTCATTTTGTTAAAATCTATTTCCTCCCAGCTCACAATAACTCCAGCCAAGAATAGTACATCAATTAGTAGAAATTTTTAAATTAAAGAAATTTCAGGGGACTCTCGTATTCGATGTTGAGTTGGTTAGCTTGAGCCGTACATGAAGAAGTTGTTATTCCCAAACGTACTTTGACACCCATGACAAAAGGTAAGCCGTTAGTTTTTGTTACTTGTTGGGAGTAAGGTATTTTTCTACTGTTGTTGTTTCACATCAATGCATACCTTGCATAAGTACCTCTTTATTTGAGGAATTACATATTTATATTTGAACTTATAAAGTAAGAAAGATGAGCATAAATTAGAATTGGCCTACAATATACACGTCATAATGACTGATGCCTGATTGATAAACGGCCATGCTGCCTAATAATAAGAACCAGAAAAGAAGACCAGAAAATTCAAGACATGCTAACTAATGCTGCATATCATCAAGGCCCAAGAATGAATGTCCTGTAGCTCTATGTAAACATATACTGTTCAGACAAAAATAGATGAACAGAATGCAAACAATAACAACATCATTAATTTTCTTTTGTAGTATATTGTATAGAGCACAATATTATGAAAGGTAGTACTAGTAGTGAAAGTGAATATTGTGGTATTAAACAAGAACTTGACAAGATTAATGATTCAATGGTAATGACTAGCACATCATAATACTGGGTTATTGACATGAACTTACTTTCCCAGTCCCAACTACGAAAATAAAAGGAGTTGGTTCACTATTTTCATCTTTGTGATCATATGTTGAGTCAAAGCGCCATCCTTGTTTTGCTGCCAACCTTCCATAGTAATGAACAGAGACCTAAACAACCAAATTACAGCGTAAGCCGGATGAAAGTGTACTGCAGACACTGCAAGAGCTTTCCGGATAGCTATGTGTTAAATTTTCCTACAAATGTAATTGTCTATCCTGAATAAGTCACATTCCAAGCAACAATCTGCAGTTTTATTTTAACTAATTAACTGTTTCACTTTCTCAATTGCAACAAAACATAAAACTACAGGGTTTTACAAAGAAAACAGAACAGCACACCCAACTTTTGTGTTGTGCTCAGTACTTTAACACAAGCAAGCAGTAGTAATCTGTTACTATCATTTGGTTAAAAAGTGAGACGTACCCATCAACCCCTTATCTCAATCTTCACCAAATGCATACCACTTCATGTTATGTAAAGGAGAGAGAAAGATAACCTGGTCGCCATCGGAGGGTACTTCACCAGTACCAACACGAAGGTCCAAAGCCTTGACGCCACCGGAGTTGGGTAGTTCCAAGAACTCAGCTGCGGCGGACTTTGAAGGAGTAGTCACGGTAAAGCCCAATGTGGTGGAGATTAAAGCAGTCGATAAAACTTCCCTTC
>BDJD01013315.1:0-15913 GCA_002564525.1 Rosa multiflora | reverse complement strand
CAGTGCCGCGATCTTGATAAGACAATGGCACTGGCAGCTTTCAAGCAGGGACTCCTCAAGGGGCCATTTCTTTATCACCTCAATTACAATCATCCCAATGCCGCTTACGACCAGGTCATGAGCGAGGCTGTCATCCATGCACAGGCAGAATTCATCTCATATGGAGAAACCCCCCATCACCACCAAAACTTGTAAAGTCCACCCAACCCTCCGCCAGCCATCAGGAAACCGCTAACAAAACCTCTGCCGCTTCGCCAACTGATAAGAAGAGAGAGTGGCAACAAAGCAGCCACCAGAGCAAGCGGCAGAAGGATCAACATTACACCAAGGGTAATCGCTTATTCCAGAGAGATAACAGTAATAAACCGGTGGAGTCATCCCAACGGTACGCAATGTTCACTGTCCTCACGGTCTCATATGAGGAAATATACGATCAGTGTAGAGACCAGATTCTGCCACCACCCCCAAGAAAGTACCCATGGGTGGGAAAGCCCAGAAACACCGGCAAGTGGTGCAAATATCACGAGGATAGTGGCCACAACACCAACAATTGCAACACCTTCAAAACAGCCATCGAGACATTATATCGAGACGGTAAGATGGAACAATTCAAGGTGCACCAACCACCACCCGTGATAGCAAACATCGAACCCTTGGGCCGCATCAACACCATCGACGGTAGTGCTCCAATCACCAATATGTCTCACAGAGCAAAGAAGTGTTACGCACGTGCGAACCACCCCAAGGAGGTGTGCAATATCCGCTACGACAGGTCCGCTAAGCTCCCCAAATCTGGGTGGGAGCCTATTACCTTCTCAGAGGAGGAAGAGCGCGGAGGACATCTGTCGCACGACGATCCATTCTTGATCGACGCCATACTCGATAAATGGTTCGTGGGAAGGATCCTTGTCTATAGTGGGTCCGCTGTAAATGTCATCTTCAAAGGGTGCTACGACAAACTTTGGCGGAACAGAAAACTACTGCAGGATCATGAGCCATTGCTTAGCTTCTCCGGTGACGTCACGCAACGATTAGATTTTGACTACATGCGACTGGTTATCGGTGCCAGCCCAAGGATGGCGGAAATCCATACGGAGTTCATCATTGTGGACTGCTTCAGTTTATACAATGCCATCATTGGTCGACCGACACTTAACAAAATGAAATGCATCATCACCGGGTACATGCTCCTCATGAAGTTCCCTACTCCCAAGGGAACAGGCTGTGTGAAGGGAAGCCAACAACTGGCACGAGAGTGCTACTCCACCACCGTGGCACGAGCCATACGCCACCACGAAATCCTAACAGTAGGAAATCATGTAGCGGCACCAGACATCTTTAAAGACCCCAGGGATGAAAAGAAGAGGTATGTCAAAAAGGAGCTCGTCAACCCAAAAATATCCTTAAGAATTATTTGCATATCCGACCAGCACCCTGAGCGGACAGTCCGCATCGGGGCTCAGCTAGACTCACCCAGTTTCTACGTGACAACACCGCCATCTTTGCATGGTCCTACGCTGATATGCCAGGCATCTCCCCCGAGATCATCACTCACAAATTAAGTGTCAAACCATCCGCCTACCCTACCAAGCAGCGGCGGAGGGCCTTCGATGAAGAGAGATACTGTGCTATATGGGAGGAGGTTGCCAAGCTCTAGAGCATTGGATTCATCCGCCAGGTAAATTACCCTCAGTGGATTTCTAACTTGGTCATGGTCAAAAAACCCAGCAGAAAGTGGCGAATGTGTGTCGACTTCAAGGGCCTCAACAAGGCAGGCGCCAAGGACAGTTTCCCACTACCCCGCATAGACCAACTGGTCGATGCAACCGCTGGGCAAAAGCTACTCAGCATGATGGACGCCTTCTCCAGCTACAATCAGATCAAGATGCACCCTGGTGACCAAGAGTGCACCTCCTTCACCACTGACAACGGCCTATACTGCTACAATGTCATGCCGTTCGGTTTGAAGAACGCCGGTGAAACTTACCAGCTGCTGATGAATGCTATGTTCGCTGAACATCTGGGAAAAATCATCAAGGTCTATGTGGACGATATGTTGGTAAAAAGCATAAAGGCCAGCGGACACGTGGCAAACCTCAGAATCATATTTGCCATTCTCATGGCCTACGGTATGCGCCTCAACCCAGAAAAATGCTTCTTCGGCGTCACCGCCAGTAAATTCCTAGGTTACATAGTCAGTGAACGGGGCATAGAGACCCTGACAAAGTGCAGGCCATCCTCAACATGAAGGCCCCAGAATGGAAGAAACACGTTCAGAGTCTCTAGGGTAAACTAACCGCCCTTTCTCGGTTTATCTCCAAACTCACTGACAGATGTCTCCCATTTTTCAAAGTCTTGAAAGCAGCCCACAAGAAAGTCATCGACTGGAACCCAAAATGTAAGGCGGCGTTCCAAAGCCTGAAAGAATACTTGGCAGCAGTTCCACTTCTCTCTATTCATGTGCAGGGGGAGACATTATATATATACCTAGCGGTAACACAAACAGCGGTAAGCTGCGCCATTGTCCTGCGGGAGGGCCAGGACAAGCTCTCCATATTCTACACCTGTAGAGGCATGAACGGGGCCTAAACAAGATATCCCCCCTGGAACAGCTCTCTCTTGCACTCATCGTCGCCGCTAGGAGCCTCCGCCAGTACTTTCAAGCCCACACAATTCATGTCTTAACTAGTCAAACGCTGAGGCAGGTAATGCAAAACCCTGAGCACTCGGGGCGTCTCAATAAATGGGCCATCGAGCTCAGCGAGTTCGACATTGACTATAAACTAAGAACTGCCATGAAGGGCCAAGTGGTGGTGGACTTCATTGCTTAGATCACCGAGCGACAGGTCGAACCCAACATGAAAATGGTAATCGCCGAGGAGCCAGCCTCCCAACAGTCAGACTGGAACCTACACGTGCACGGCTCCACTTGCGCCAAGGCTAATGGTGCCGGAGTTATCCTGACAGGACCAGGAGGACTAAACGTGGAATAGGCGCTAAAGTTCCATTTCAAATCCTCAAATAATATGGCGGAGTATGAAGCTCTCATTTTCGGCTTACTCCTCGCCATCGACTCAGGGGCTGACAGCGTCAATATATTCAGCGACTCTCAGCTTGTCGTTAACTAGGTCAATGACAGTTTCCAGGCCAAGGACCAGCAATTAACGGCATACTTGGGGTACGTCGAAATGCTCCTCAAAAAATTCAAATTTCACACCATCACTCAGATCCCCAGGGAAAAGAACGCCAAAGCTGATTCACTGGCAAGATTGGCAACCGCTCAGCCACACCAAAGTCCAGTGGACACAAGGGTGAAAACTCTTGACAAGCCTAGCATCACAAAAACCCTAGCGGAAATCTTCAACATTGAGGTCAATCCCAGTTGGATGGACGAGATCATCGAATACAAGTGCAATGGAGCATTGCCAGAGGACAAGGTCGAAGCACGACAACTCAAGCGGAAAGTAACTCGCTACAACATCCAGAATGGCAAGCTTTACCGCCAGGGGTTCACCCACCCCATCCTCTGGTGCCTAACCACAGCTGAGGGGAAGGCCGTTCTGGCAATGATACACAGCGGAGAATGTGGTAACCACTCAGGCGCCAGGTCCTTGGCCAATAGCACAATGCGACAAGGCTACTTTTGGCCCACGCTCGGCGACGACGCCAGGAGGATATCAAGATCTTTCAACAAATGTTAACAATATGCTGATCTCTCACATGCCCCGGTGGAACCACTGTCGATCATCATTGGCCCATGGATTCACTCAATGTGGGGCCTTGACTTGATGGGCAAATTTCAAACAGCCAAAGGCCAATTCAAGTACATCATTGTTGCCATTGACTACAATAGCAAGTGGATCGAGGCAGAACCACTAACGGCAATAACCACCGCCATGGTAACTCACTTCCTCTGGAAGAACATCTACTGCCGCTATGGTGTCCCCCACACCATCATCACAGATAACGGCACGCAGTTCAACAACAAGGAACTCATATCTTTCACACCTCTCTTGGGCACCAAGATGAGTTTTGCATCTGTCGCTCACCCCCAAACCAACGGCCAGGTCGAAGCAGCAAATAAGATAATCAAGAAACTGCTAAAAAAAGAGAACTCGACTACGCCAAGGGTTTATGGGGCGAAAAAGCTTCCGGAAGTTCTATAGGCCATCAGAACTACCCCAACTTTCGCCACGGGTGAAACGCCATTCTGCATGATGTTCGGAACGGAGGCCGTCCTACCCATTGAGGTAACTCAACCTACCGCCAGGGTCGAAGGATATTGCCCCAAGACCAATGGCGAAGGCGTCAACCTCGACAGAGCCCTCCTAGAGGAAAAATGACACAAGGCCCATTTGCACAATCTGCAAAACAAGCAACGGGTATCACGTTTCTACAACGCCAAGGTCAAAGGCCGGAACCTTCAACTGGAGGACTGGGTAGTGAAGGAGGTCATTCCACTGCCAAGGACACTCCGCCCAACCTGGGAAGGTCCATACAAAACTATGGAAGTCGCTAGCCCTGGCACCTTCTACCTGATGGACAAGGACGGCGTCACAACGACCTACCCTTGGAATACTGAACACCTTCGGTACTACTACAAGTAGTCATACCGCTACCCTAGAGCATCTTGGCTTAGCTAAATTTTTGACTCAATATTTAGCTAAGGGAAGCTACCCAACGGGTACAACCCCGCATTTTGTAAACGCTGACATATAAGCTATCAATGAAATGAGGAATTATTCAAACCATTGTCACCAAGCCCAAGCACAAGAATCAACTGGCAACGCCAACAATATTCGGTGGATTACGTCCACTACACCGTGCACTTGGAAAAATTTTAATCTCTTTAATGTTTATTGAGTTGCAACACAGCGGTCAAAACTCTAGCAGTTCATAAACATGCAAACAATGCAATCAGCAAAGGCATCCACACTTGAAAACAAAAAACAATCTCAGAAGCAAAAATACCAACTTCATATTAGGGGTCGGGACTTCCCGCCCAAGAATATTGTTCAGTTACAATAAGCCTTAGCGGCGCAAAAAAAAAAAAAGGGAACAAAAGCGTTCAGCTGCACTACTGCAGGATGGGGAGCTATCTTCATGGCTGAGCATCAGCGACAGTCTAGCCCTCCTGCGGCGGTTGTTGCTAAGACTGACGGCTCGTCTGATCCTACCCACGAGCGGTAGGGCTCGACGTTATAATGGTACCATCCACACGGGTGTGGGCACTCAGGAAGCCAGCACAGGAGACCTCGGACTAGGTAGGCGGTGGGGTTTGCTGACAGTCGTCCGCCGGACACATATTGCTCTCGCCGCTACCTGAGCGGGCACCCTCGGCCTCAATGGGAACCACATTCTTCGCGAGCAATGCAGCTTGGCCTGATGGCCCAGCAGGCTGGGATGCCTTGACCCAATCGATAGCGCCCTTCTGGTTCAGTAGTTCCACATTAGCCATGGCACCGGCCTTCGCCGCCTCAGTCATGGCCTTCTTGTATTCCGCCTACTATTTCCTCCCAGCTCCCAGGTGAGCGACCTCCCTCTCCAGCTTCTTCACCTCAGCGGACCTAGAGGAACTTTCTCGCTTAAGGATCTCCACCGCTTAAGGATCTCAACTTTTTTATCCTTAGCCGCCACGCGATCCCGCAACAAGGCTATATCCTACTCTAGCTTGGAGACAAAATCATTCTGCTCCAAGTCCCGCTCAATGGCGACGGCCAATTTTCCACGGGCATCCGCCGCATCACAGTCTGCTGTGGTCAGGCATCGCTCTATATCAGCCAGTCTGTCCTTGGCCCGTCCCAGCTCCCCCTGGAGGCCCTTGATCTCCTCCCTAAGCTCCCCCTCAACCCGGGGCTATGCCGACGCCGCCAAGAACAATTCGTGCAGCCCAACCGAGAGATGTCCAAAGGCCGAGCTGAGGGACGATTGGTTAATGGTGGTTGAGCGCACAATCCCCTTCGGGCCCTCAAACCCGAGCCGCTCGTAGAGATGGAAGATAAACTCTCGCTCAGGCTCCAGCAAAAATTTAGCATATGCGGCAAACGAGTCGAGATCGCATTCGGCACCTCTGGCCCAGCGGTCACTGTCGCCTTCGAAGGGGCCTGCCTTGCCTTCTTCCGCTGATGGACCCCAATGGTCTCCACATCATCTGCGTCACTCTCGTCGACAGGATCGTTTTGTCACCGCTTCCCTTGGTGTGCCACCTGAGTCACACCAGCGGTGACGGGGAGCGCTCCCGTCTGCAGTTCCAGTCCCGCAATAGTCACTGGCCCCTTTGTGGCCGCCACCTTCTCTTTCGACCCACGCCTAATGGCAGGCACCCTCTCTTTCTACTGCACTGGCTCAGCAGCGATATTGCCTCCGCCAGTTCCCGCCTGCACCACGGGTGACCCGTCAGGACCGAGGTGTGAGTGGTGCAGCATCGGCACCACCACGGGAACCTCAGACTGGCTCAGTGCCAATATCTGAGGGTCGACGATCGTCCGTGAAGCCTCCAGCCCAGAGGCATACATGTTCTCTAGGAAATTGTTTATCTCGGTGCGATCCATGGCTTTCGCAAATGCCTCGCGACTTGCTTTGCTTCCCGGCGGAGAATCTGTACCAAAGCAACGGGTTAGCTTAACGACAGTAAAACTCAAAGCACACATCTACAGACGGTACTTACCAAGGGTTCGTGTCAGCTACTGATCGACCAACAGATCGCAGCCAGTAAGTAGGCGGAGATCTAGCAAATTGTTGTTCTGCCAGCAGCCGCGGATCCTAGCCAAGCGGCACTCTTCGTCACGCATCAGGCTATAGCAATAGCACAGGCTCGCTACATAAAGACAACAATGGCCATTACAAGGGGAATTATTGAGCAAAAAAAAAAAAACCAACTCTAAACGGCGGCAGACCGACAACCTCTGATAGGTTGAAATTCTGACTTAATCCTGAATGTCGACTCCCCCGTATTCGACCCCACTTGGTACTCCCACCCATCTGTCGTAACGCAGAAGGTCCCCCGCCAGGGTGACATGGAGTCCTTCAAGTTCTCGATTAGCTTGGGCGCCCCTTGGCGGCGACTCAAATTCACTTGTCTGCTGCATCCTTGGCGCTTAACGTACACCAACTCGTATAAGTGCAGCACCTTCGCCGCGGTTGGACCCTCACAACCGGACAGACGCCAAAGTGAGTTGAACGCCATCAGCAACACCAACATATTAGGGAAAATTTTCCCAAAGGCGATGCTAAATTCACATACCAAAATCTGGAGGTTTGGCAGCAGCGGGAGTGTCACTCCCTGGCGGAAGATCGCCTCGTGCACAGCGGCATGCCCCGTTGACAGGACCGATGCTCTTTCATCCTTCAGCCGTGGTCGTAACTTCACAACTCCTGGCAGGCGGAACTCCCGCTTCACAAGGTTGATGGCGGCCACCGTCATCGGCCCTCTCTCCTCGTCAACCGTTGTACAGTGGCGGAGAACCCAGGCTAACCCAACCTCTTCCCCGCCAGACTATCTCCCCCCATTAGCAAAGCCGCTAGTGGCACTATTACTCGCCAGTCTCTCCTCCCTGCTCTTGCGAGCAGCGACATCCTCTCCTGCCCTAGAACTCTCAAGACGACTAGCACGACCCATGGCAACTTCCAAAGGTATGGTTTGTAGCGATGCAATGTCTAGCGGTTCGGACCAGGAAGTTCCTGCAGGAGCAGACGGATGCAACGAGTCAATAAAAACCCTATCCACCACGTTGAGCGACTCGTCAGACCTAGAATTCTCACCACTTGAAATCTCTACGACGCTAGCCGTCCCAAAACCCTAAAACTCAAACCAATCAATTGGAACAGGATCTAGGCTAGCCCTTTATCAGTTACATCCAGAAGCATCAAGAACACTTGCCTAAAAAACACCAAAACAAGAACAGAGTACCCATATACTCGAAAACCCAGATTCAACCATCCAGCAAACCCCCAGACCCCAAGCCTCTACCAAACACCAAAACCCATCCCCAAAACTTGCTTTACGCCCTCAGAGCACACCAGAGAGGAACACAGTACCCCAAATCAAAAAAAAAAAAATCAAAAAACCCAGAAACCAACAAAAACAAACAACAAAATCCAGTAAAATAGGGATGAGATTCAGAGTACTAACCTCAAGGATGAAGACTAGAATGCGACTGAAAACACTTCTCTTCATGGCAGAAGATCTTCGTGCTTCCAAAAAATAGGATATCTTCACAGATTCTCAGCAACACTCTTCTCAGAACGCAGAGCGAAGCTTGAAGACGACGACACAAGGTAAAAAAGTACGAAGTGCCAGAACACAAGGTTTCTCTCTCTTTTATGTCAACGTCAAACTATTCTAGGCCGTTTGCTGAAAAACGACATCGTACTACAACCGTACACGTGCCTAACAAGCGCACTTACTCTCCGGATTAACCGAGGCGACGCCTCGGTTACAAAATTAATAATTATCCACATTAATGGCGAGGCAATAGGTGTGCTGAAGAGACGTTATCACACACACTAACCCAATGCATATAGGCCACGGGTCAAACCCCATCGCACGAAGCATCTATCCAAAGTAACCATCGAGACGGAGAATCATCAACCATCGAAGCACTCAGCGAGATAGTCTCCGCTAAGCACAACTCCTCTAGCGGAACTTCTCCCTCCATCTTGCAAGCGAGATAGTCTCCGCTAAGTGCAAATCCGCTAGCGGAACTTCTCCCTCCATCATACAAGCGAGATAGTCTCTGATAGACAAAACCGCTAGCGAGACCTCCCTCAACACCTGGGAAGACAGTCACCGCTGACCACAACTCCATGCACCTGGCTACCGTCAGGCAGGTCATCACGACATTTCCAGCCACTTATCATCTGCGGAGGGACTTCCGCCAGTGGCCATTCTCGAGGCAACGCCTCACTTTGATAACGACCGCAACGCGGCGTTGTAGTCAAAACATGGTCCTCCAGGACAGGTAAGGGGATGCATCAACAGTCTCCGACGGCCCTGATTAGGCACATTGACCCCCACCACTTGGGTATCAAAGATTGGGTTCGCTACCCAACACCCTTTGCTCAGCGCAGCTCCCCTCAACAAACAATACACCGGCCAACGGAGGTTTATCTTAGCCGAGGAGTGGGGGACTCCCTAGGGGGCCTAGCAGGAGCCCACCCGGAAGGGTATAAAGCGTTTGCTCAATAAGTCCTTGGTTGACAACGCACTGACGCTAATTATGCTTTTGCAAAGACTGGCGGAAGCAACGCTTAGAACCTCTAGGCAACTCCCCAACGAAGATTGCCCTCCTTGACTGGGGAATTGGGGGACTTGTACTTACATAGGCACTCACAAACATAATTAGCTATAATGAGTCACGCTCATGCTACCGCTAGCGATACCAACCCTTGCCAAATGAGTGACCTACGGGAACACTGCCAAGCAAGCTACCACCTGGGCCCCGGCTTGCCCCAGATCACCGCTGACGCTCTGCCACGTGCCATGCCAAAACAGCATCAGAAGCTCCAAGAGCTGGGGACTAAAGCATATCAGTCCCACATTGAAAACATGAAGAAGATCAGCTCCTTCTTCACCTATAAAAGGTTCTCCCCTCTCTCCTCATTAAGTAAGCATTTTAATACTTATCTACTAGTACTTTGTCAATACAAATACATTGACTAATTGAGGCATTGGAGAAGAGAAGACCGCCTAGCGCGGTCTCCCTTTGAAGGCCTCTGTATTTTACTTGACAGGTAAAAGGAACTCTGAGTATCATTGATAGCGGTCCGCCCATCGGACCAGCGTTAGTAAAGGTTTAGTTACCACTGAACTTTAAACATTAACAATAGACAACTGATCATGTAAACATTTCATGAAAATTCATTAATGATTTCCATGTTATTTTCTAATTTTCCATCATTTTTTTTTTTTAAAAATTGAGATTGAAATTTCCTCAATATTTTCATCGAAATTTCTATTTTTCGGACTACCGATATTCGATATTTTGGGCCTCATGTCGTATACGCTCAACCTATATATGCAGGCTAATTGCTTCAACAAGTAACTCCCAAACCAAGATTTCCTTGGGGATTTTGGTGACTTGTTGGCGAGTCTACCCTCTGAGAGTGTAAATACGCGCGCTCGTGCAATGATATCAACTAGGCCCTGTGTTAATCGAGTATTGCCTTACACAGGGGCACCTGTCGCGTGTTTGTACACGTGGATGGATACGATCAACCAGTGAGGATCGATGCGACAACTGGTATCAATCCCAATCATCACTTTAGCCTATAAATAGGACATCACTCCTCATTCTCCAAGTATTCCTCATTCTCCATTTCCAACTCTCTTCTTAAATGGCTTCTGCTTTAGTCTCAACTAACTTAGGCTTAGTTTGGGATTGATGTGCTGTGAGAGGAAGAACTTTTGAACTTACTGTGAGAGAAAGCACTTCTGAACTTGCTGTGAGAGGAAGCAGCTGAGGTGTTTGGTAAACTGTTTTTAAAAGTGCTGTGAGAGTGAAAAGCAATTTCTAGGTGTTTGGTAAGTTGAAGGCAAAAGTGCTTTAGCTGGGTATAATTACCAAAATGGTCATACATGCTAAGATATGCTACCAAAATACATAATTTTGTTTTTTGATTATGTAACCATACCAAATAAAAAAATTTCTCATCTATTATCCTTGTACCTTTGCTTCGACCAAATAAAAGATTTACTTTAAGCCCTTCAATATGCATATTATGTTTTAATATTACACAAAATAAGTCAAGAATATTTGGATTAATTTCCCGGCCATAGTTCAACGGGAACTATTACACAAAATATATTGAAGTCACTTGAAATTTGACTAATTAAGTAGATGCATTCATTAGACTTTGTGCAATTATATTTCTTAACACCTCCATTTCTTATCTTCCTGAACCATCTCCTTCATGTTTATTATCCTCCTTGAACCATGTCTACATTGGAAAAGGAGCTTGCTAGGTAAATTGCCTCCCTGATTGCCAAGGCCTTAGCTACCATTGAAGAAGGGGTTAACAATTTCATTGCTCTTCCAGCAATTAAGCAAGCAAGGAAGCAATCAGAAGTTTCTCCTCCTTACTATGAGTGTTGACCTGAGGAAGACTACTTGATAGGCTGGATTTGGAAATTCATTCAGAGGTTTTGACCTTTTAATTACACAGAACAAGTAAATTGTGAACAACATACAACAACAAAACATATATATGTTATATTTTCATTCATGTTCAACGCACAACGATTACATGGGAGGAGAAGCAATAGTTTCTTTACAATTTGATTCAATGAGAAACAGTGCAGCAAGTTAACATTAAGACCTGATACATATATATACTACTTGAGATTAGTCATGCTCAAGCTAAAATCCCAAATTTTGGAATCCAAATCTGCATCTTCGGCCTGATTGCTCGATTTGGCAATGTTACAGTCTGCAAAATATTCCATGCTTACTCCCTTAACTTGTGGAGTGAAATATTCCACGCTTCTCCATATGGGATTCTAGGAACAATCTCCATATGGGATTCTAGGAACAAACCCAATTTCAATTGGCTCCATCCCATAATCGAGATAGCTGGAACAAACAGAAAAGGAAACACGAACTCAAACAACCAACCAAAACAAACTAATCTTTCAATATGAACTATATGATGTTCAACCATATTTGTTGTGGAATCAAGTCATCAACCCAACCATTGTCACACAGAACACACGTTATTGTGCAGGGCTTTAAGTTTGACACTAATATACAAAGGTTGAAATATATACATATAAACAAACCATTAGCAAAAAAAAAAAAAAAATCCCAGGTAGCATCATAATCAAAGAAATGAAATCAAACTACGAAAATGTGGAGGAACTAGCTAGAATTGAATTGAAAGAGTGATTCTTACTTACCAGTCTCTGCCTGTGGAAATTTAGAACCCAAAATACGACAAATTGTCCAAATCTAGAAACAGGGTCGCAGCTTGATAACTCATAATTTCATACATTTTTATACCCTTAAATGTAGGATTCTAGGCTTAGAACTTTTCATCTTTGAGTCATTTACTTTGTGTTTGTGTTTTGTAGGTTAAATTGGAGAAAAGAATGATTTGGAGCTTAAAATCAAACGCAAGATTGAAAGGATGCTGGCCATCCTGATCTTCCAGAATTGTCTCTGCTTTGCGTCAACTTCACAGATTAAACTGTACATTCTCAGACTGAGTTAGCAGGCGAGCCTTATACCGTTGGAAAGATACGGATGTTAGCTTTCTAAGGAATTTTACGGAAGTGGATTCGCATTTTTCTGGAGGAAGTTATGATGATTTAAGTGAACCTAGTTCGGAAGGCAGATTCTGACGGATTTTGCATATCTTTTGGGAATCTAACTAGTGAGGCCCAAGTCCGTTGCTCTTAGCACTTGAATAGAATAAGACTGAACGTGTTTGACATACTTGGAGTAATTACTTGCATTGACTATAGTAACCTTGCGTTTTCTTTGGAGAGAAGGAAGCAATTCCAAGTTGGACTAGAAGACCCAAGAAGCCCAAGTCAAATAGGAATTAAAAAGAGATATACAAAGAGAAACCTAGGACGTTTTTGGGAGACACAAGAAGGGCTGGAGAGTAGAGTGGAACGCAAGAAGAGATTCTAGTCATGTTTTTCATGGTTATGGATTGCTAAATTCCTAAGCTAGGGCTGAGATGAAGCCCCTAGTATGACTATTCTATTTGTTTAGTTGGTTTGCTATTGAATTTCTGGATTTCTATGTTAAACTCTTAATCACCGTTTCAATAGAACTTTTATTCAAAATCTTTGCTCGGGATCAATAAGACCTAGGTTTTGTTTATGAGTTATTTGGTTGGAGAACATGATGCTTGATCAATGAGTAGATGTTTTCTAGGGTGCCAAAAGATAATTCAATCTTGTGATTAAAGAGTTGTGAATTGAGAATACAAGTGCTTGATCATAGTCGATATTCTTGTTTGCATGATTTCCTAGTTCTTTTGTGCTTAATGGAGTTGAACATGTTTGCTTGAACCTGATCATTAAGTGAAGTAAATTATAGTTTGGCTACTTGAGTTCTATATGAGATCAATAAGTTAGAATTCATAAGTTAGAAGAACTTTAGCATATGTCCGGGATCAATAAGGCTTATGTACGGGAATCATTAGCATAAAATCTAGGGAATTCTATGGTTGTCAGCTAGCAATAGAGTAGAAGTACTAGGTGGTGGATTCAAAGTCTTGGCATTCAACTCCCATATTCATCTCTTAATTCTTTTGTTTCTATTCTTAGTTGTTTAGTTATAATTTCAATCATCACAATCTTCCCAAATGTTTGTTTATTTTTGTGTTCAATTGGTTATTTGAGTTAGAATCAATTTGAGTTTCAATCCTTGTTGGAACGACCTCGTGCTTGCACTAACTATACTACAATCGATTCGTGCGCTTGCGAGTAATCATTTAAAACACAACACAGCTCTTGTTTCGATCTATTACTACTTGTTCTGCAGGGGACGCATATAGAGAAAAGTAGGAACTTTAGAGGAGAGAAAGAATAAGAAGCGCAGTGAATCGAAGCAGCTTCAGCAATATACTATAAATATGGGGAGAGATGGAGAAGGAGAGGACTTACCGTAGAGTTTGATTCGCTGAATCAATTCATCACTTTTGGCTCAATTTGCTGCTGAGTTTGAGTCAGAGAGAGAGAGAGAGAGAGAGAGAGAGAGAGGGGCGGTGAGAGAGAAAATATGGCGAAGCTTTGAAGATGTGGGAGACACAAAGGGATCTCTCGAGCTGGGAAGATATGTTGATGGCAAAGGAGGCTGGGAAGAGAGAATGGAGACGCTAAAAGCAACCCTATTGGCTTAATGTAATTGTTAGAAAAGGATGAGGACATAATAGGTCATTTGGTAAATTTCATTAAACATACACTATTCACTCCGTGTTTTACATAGAAGCAGAATCCAAAAGCTGGGCCTTGGTTGCTTCTCACTTTTAGCTTCCGTGAGAAGCTATTTGGACCAAAAACAGCTTCTAGAGAATTTACCAAACACCATACCATAACACCAAAAACAAAAGCACCCCCAAAAGCAGGTCCAAAATCAATCTCAAACTGGGCCTTAGCATTGGAGGAATAAAGTCCGGATAACTCCTGACTTCTTCTTAACGACCTTTCCTTTGCCATCAGCTTTCAGCGAGCGAAGGTTCAAGCATGTGCAAGTTTGACGAGAGCATTCCCAACGTGTACTATCTCTGACGAAATCATACCTCAACACATGACACCCATCTTCTAGCAATACGACAGAACTACCGATTCGATAGACACCTTCAGGGATTTATGCAGCAAATGATCAAGGAGACGAATGACAAGAGACTCTTCTGCAAATGTTTCCACTAGAGCCAAACCGACGAGGCAGAAATATGGTTTCATGATTTGAAACCTGGATCAATCTCCAACTTCAAATAACTTAGGGAGTCATTCATCTCTTAGTACTTGACTTGATACATATTTATTATTATGTCCTGGATCGCAAGTTATCAGTTTACTAGTCTTTCGGACGGTAAATGACATATATTTTTACTTTTGACTCCATTTCGATCTTTTAGGGGGCACTAAGAGTTTACTTTTTGTATCATTTTTCATTTGAGAAATTTGTAGAGGACGTTACACCGAGTCCATGCATATGTGGTACTCTTAAATCGGAGTTCGTATGTGAAAGTTATGACCAAAATACTAAAGTTACTATTTATGATATTTTTTCTATAAAAATGACGAGTTATTGTGATAAGTTTCCATTTTGGAAACTTACCTGAGCTTCTCTCTCTCCTCCCTCTTTCTCTCTCCCCGACCCTTTCTCTCTCCCTGACCTAGTCACCTTCTTCTGGCCATATCTCCTTCGTCCGGCGACGGATTTTGACGCCATAGGTACCATTGGAAAGCTCTCTTCCTCCTCTTCAATTATGTGATGTTTTGGTAGCTTGCTTTGGATTGTGGAAAGTACAACAAGGAGAGGAATGTCACTCCAACACTATTTCTTCGGGTTTTCTGGTTTTTCATCGATTCGGTGGCGTGTCACCAGTCTTGTTTGAACGCCCTCCTCTTCCTCCACAAGCCTATAGTAGTGGGTCATGGTATTTTGGCCTGAGAAGAGAGAATTGAAGCCTAGAAGATTACTGTAATAGATTGGGGTTTTCGGGCAATTTCTCTCCATTCCTACCACCATTGATGACGAAACCGGACCCAATCGAAAGCCAATCCTTTTTTGATGAATCCCTCCAAGTTTCTTGAAGCAAATCGGAGCATGGAGAATGAATCAAGGATTTAAAGATTTCACAGTGTAATCGGCCCTATTTCCAGTCAAGCTCGATTTTCAGCAGTTCAAGGTACTTTTGGGCTTTGTTGTAGTTGAGAAAGTTGTTTGGATTGTTGAGATAATCATGTTGGTGAAATTTGGGGTCCCGGATCGTAGTTGGCCCCATGCGCCGCTAACAGTGGCGGTGCATGGCGTGCTTAGGGTAAGTTAAACTAGATAAATTACTTGTGAGTTGTAGAACTTGTAAATATGATTTTGCTGGAAATCGGAGAAGTTTAGTATCGATTGTGAATTTCTAAAATTTAGAATTTTTGTTATCGATTTATGAAAATCCGACAATCTGATTTCTCTCAATTCTGCCCTAGAACCTTTAAATTATTGAATTGGTATTAGTGGTAAAGTTTGGGTTGAATCCGAGAAGAAATGGAGATGTCGATTTACGAAGATTTGATTTTAGAATCGTATTTAATTTGGGAATAATTGTTTACTAAATATAATTGTGTATAGGACGGCGCACCGAGGTACTGCTCGACGATGAAACTTGTATGCGTGGTCGCCAAAATAGTACTTTGAGTGAACATTTGATTTTAAATAATGCATGCGAATATTTTTGGAAT
>BDJD01013305.1:0-11875 GCA_002564525.1 Rosa multiflora | reverse complement strand
CTCTACAAATGTGTGCCCAATGATCAGACACTCCACATCGAGAACATACATCTCTTTGCTCAAACTCCATTGATCAAAGCGTTTTGAAAGCTTCATTTAGATGGTTCTTAGTGTTGGTGGCGCCACCAACGCTTCCCTCTCTCTTTCCACATTTACCTTTTCGGTTCAGTGTTCGCCTATTTTGGCCCTTACCTTCCCAAGTAGAGCGATTATATGAACCAGAATGTCCAGAAGTATCCCTAAGATTAGGGTTTCACTCTTGGCGCCTTCTCTTAGTTGGATTCCAGAATATGCTATATTTCCACGGATCTCAAATTATAGTTCTTCACAAAGATGTTGTCATGTTTTTCAGCGACATTCATAGCTCCAATGAGCTCATGAAACCTTGTGATCCGTCCTACAATAACATCGATTCGATAGTTCTTAGCAACCATCAATGTAGAGACGGGGAAGGTAGAGAGAGTCTTCTTAATCAACATCGCATCTGTGATCTCTTTACCACAAAATTCCATTAAGGATTTAATGCGACGTGCTTCCGAGTTATAGTCAAGAACTGACTTGAAATCACAGAAGCGGAGGTTATGTCATCTCACTTCTAGGTTAGGAAGCAGGGAGTCACAGACGTTGCCAAATCTATCTTTGAGTGAGACCCACAGCCTTCTGGGGTCTTCTTCATTCATACACTCATATTGGAGTGAATCATCCATATGACGAGTCATTAGGATGATGGCTTTCGCCTTATTTACCTCTAAGGATGCTCTATTTGTTTCCAAAGCTAGAGCTTACTCAACAGTTAGCACTTCCTGGCTAGGCTCGAGAATCGTATCCAAGATTTCATCGTCATTGAGATGCTGGCTGATATCACGAACCCACCTGTGATATTCAGAGCCAGTTGTTCCCAATGGAGCAAAGTCTAATTTGTTCAGGTTACTCATCCTGAAAGAGAACAAGAAATTAGGGTTAGTTTCGGAGTGAAAAAGGCCACCACGAAAACAAATAAAATTTCTGAGCATAGTCGCTTCCAAGAAATTAGGAATTTCCGAGCGTAGTCGCTTCCAAGAAATTCGATTCCAAGAGGGGTTGGATTAGATCGAAATAATGATGTTTGCGGTCGATCATTTTATCTCAACAAACTCTAAGTTTGGAGAACTCTACAAGCTCCAAGCTTGGAGTGAGCACGAACCCCCACAGTTCGACTTAATTAGGTCTCCCCTATGATGAAGAAAGGGGGGTAGAAGAAGGGAGTTTGCAAGTCCCCGAAAAAGAAGAGAAATTGAATTAAAAAAACTCTAAAAAATAGAAACGTTTAGTAAAAAATACATTGAAATAGGTCGCCGGAAAATTTGTCTGGAAAAAATGGTAGGAAAAAGTCGCCGGAAAATGGTCGGAAAAGTGGCCGGAAATGTTTACCAGAGTTGACAGGTGCTGACGTGGCAGAGGCTGTGTCAGTAGGCTTCTCAGAACTGGGCCTAGCTTTCTTCTTCTCAGTGGGCTTACGGCCCTTTTTTTCTCTTCTGGCCCGCGGTCTTTTTCTTCTTTCTTCCTTTCTTTTCTTCTTGGTCGTTCCCCTTTTGTTCTTCTTCCTTTTCTTTTCTTCTTATAGTGGGGTCGTTCCCCTCTCTTTTTTTTCATTCTTTTCTTCTTCTTCTGGGCCCACTCTCTCTTTCTCTTTCTCTTTCTCTTTCTTCTCTTTCCTTTCTTCTTCTACATGTTTTCTTCTTCCTCCTTCTGTTTTCTGGTTTTTTTTTTTTTTCCTTTTGCCGGCAGAGGCTAACCGGCTAATTGATGGGTGCAGTGAAGGCGCTGGGCAGTCGCAGGAGGCTGTTGGTGCTCATGCAACAGTGGTAGCAAGACAAGCACGGGCTAGGAGCGTTGGTGGAAAGGTTGAGATTTTTCCGGGTTTTTGGTTTTTAGTTTTGGAATTTCAGGGTTAGGGCTTGGTGCTGATAACGTGTTTAAGGAAAACTAAATTGGGAGAGAATTGAGTTGTACTTTCATTGATAATAGGGGCCTCTTTATATAGAGGATTACAAGCATAGAGATAGAGTTGTACATGGAAACATAATCGTACATTGATTGAATATCTCTTAAGATTCTCCGAGAATATCTCTAATATAAACCCTATTTCAACTAGAGCAAGTAACCTCGAGGTTGGGCCAGACACATATTCTGGATTTACTTGAACAAAAATGATTTTTTCTCTTTGAAGAAAAAAAAATAGAGCTTCAGATTGTATAAACTGAGTGCTACATATATATATTTTTTTTTTGAAATGATATATATGTTTTTAATGCCGAACATGTATTTACATCTTAAAAACTTGTAGTTTAATTCCCTGTTTTCATTCTACAATCTAGTATTACAAAAATAGTTTCATAAAACGTTACAAGACACACCTTTAACGATTTATTTTATCTGACTTCAAAACCTCGTAAAAAAAATTATTGTCAGTGAGCTGTGAGCTTTTTATAAGATATAATTTCAACATTATAAAGGTCATGGGTTGAATTCTCACTGTGGGGTGGGCTAAAGTTTACTTTTAAGATTAAAAAAGATTGTAAAAATAATTTTTAAATTTCGTCAATTAGGAAAGTGTTTAAAATTTATTATTTGAGATTAGAAAAATTTTGGTGAAAAAATAAAAACATGCGATTTTGGCAAAAAATTGTGTGCTATAATTCACAATTTTGGGTAGAAATCAAGGTCTTGGAGAGGTTTTTTTTTTTTAATTTTACCTCAAGCATACATAAATAAATTTTGTATTTATTTTTTCTAGTTAGAGCCTTATGATGATAACAGTGACTAAAATGATTTCATATAACTGGAGAATCAATACATCAGGTGCACGGTAAAATTTTCGAGGTTTTATACTTATATAATGGATGTCAAAGTCTTTCAAATACAATTGCCGTTTGCAAACTTTTACGGTCTCTCAAATGTTATATCGATTTAATGTCATCAAGCTGTTTCAGTTTTAAACTTCTTGTTGATTGAAAACTTCAAAGGTTATTAGGAGCTTCATCAGTAGAGCACAACGGTACAACCCCTTACTTGACACCAACATGCAACAGTAGCACTCTCTTCATGATTAACTAGTAATTCATCTACTTGAGCTTGGTCTCCTCTACTTATCAAACTGATTTAAACTAGTGCAAGCGATAATACATGCCACCAACAAACATGACTAATATAAATCTTCGAGTTCTTTCTTGTTATTGTCATGCTAGAACAGATTTTACTTCACTCTATCTTTCTTGTAACTTCTTATATATACATTCTCTACTACGTACCCTATATTTTTTTTATCTTGCTTCTGTTTCCCTGTAAAACAGTTCAATTATATGCTACAGACCATACCAACCTGAACAAGAGCAGCGTGAGGAATGTTTAGTGCAACTGGAGGCTCTCTGCAATTCTTCTCACTCAAAACATAGGTCATGATCAGTAACCGCTTGAATATGTTTGAGCCTTCACGAACTGCCAAATGCACCTGACCCAAGAAATATGCAGTACCACTCTCCCTAGCATCAATCAGTTCTTGGAGCTCCTCCCTAACAGATACTCGCATCTTAGGACTATTAGGAGGCAACATGAACCGAACCTTTTTTCTCTGCACCGAAACCATACCACTCTCACATGCATCGGCCAATGTACTTAACCGGGTTTCATTGTGCACCAAGCTCACGGAGTCCTCATATGAGGTGATCTCATTTAAAGGAATCAAAGCACTTCCATTTGATGGTGGCTTGCCAACTATGATCATTCTATCTTGTGATGAATTCAGGGAATCAAAGTCATTTTCTTCCACGGAAATGAATTCTCCAATGGAACCAATAATCTCTTCCTCAAAATCATCGGTGTCCCTAATATGCTCACAATATCCATATCTCACCACACAACGATATATTTTAAGATCTTTTGGCCCGATCCTTCCCACAAGGTATCTCCGAGTTGCAGGGACATATGGAACTGGCAGAGACTTGAAGGACACAAAGATCAAAACTTGATGAAATGCAGGAAGATTCGTAATGAAGTGTGAGAAGAAAGCCGGAATTCCTGAGACTATATCAGTATAAATGAAACCAATGCCAGGTACCCTGGTAACTCCTAGTGCTGGGCTAATAGCTGTGAGCCATTCTGCAGACACCTTGTTTGTTAAATCGAATTCGAGCTTCTTTTTGGTTCCATAATGCCATGAAATCATGATAGTCAAAGACAATGCCAATAAGAAAACCAAATACCAAGCTCCCTTATGGACATTCAACATACAAGCTGACACATACATCGCCTCAATGAAGCCGAAGAACAGTAGAAAACAGATAGATTGATACAAACTCTTCTCCCAGTATAAGGCAATTACCAGTGACATGAGACAAGTTGTGACAACCATTGGAGAAATTATGGCCAAACCTATAGAAGATAAAGATTGAACTAATATCCATTAGATAACCATGGCACAATTATGTAAACGTTGCAACATTCGAATCATTTTCTGGTAAAGAGTACAGAGTAGAGAAAAAACATATGGCAGTGGTTTGCTAAACTATTATATACTAGTACAGTATTGAGTGTTGAGAAATAAGTACCTGTGGCATTGCCAATTTTCTCAATATCATGAAAACCAATTGTAACAGTAAGGCATAGAACCATCAATATCCAGTTGATATCGGGAATATAAACCTGCCCATGTATCTTATCTGATGTATGAATGACTTTTACTCTGGGAAAACAACCAAGTGCCAGGCACTGATTTATGATGGAGAAACTGGCTGTTATGGTAGCTTGACTTCCTACAGCTGAAGCAAGTAGGGATAATGCTATGAACCAGTCGCGAACTGGTGCTGGAATTTCCATGTGTTCACATGTGTTAGATGGACATAAATTTGCAAATGAAGCAATCAGCGAAGCAAAATATAAGCATACAACTTACTAGGAAAGGATTCACTGAGATGATTGTAATCATCCTCATGAAAGTTTTTGGAGATAAATGCAGCCTGACCGGCATAGCATAGAACAAGAACAGGATAGATCAAGCATACAAATATAATCTGCAGCAGAGCACCATCCACAAGTTAGTTGAACTTTGGAAGTACACAGTTATATTAGATCAACAGAATATCAGATATTTTAAAAACCTTGATGGATTTCTTTCTGAAATGACCTAGATCTGCAAACATTGCCTCTGACCCTGAAAATGTTAAGAGAATATTCATGATTAAATGAATTTGTCTGAAAGAAAATTAAAGCATTGTTAATCTAAATATAGTAAAATTAAGCTCATGTGATTATAGCATAAGCAGACCTGCTACACATAGAACTATGCTGCCTAATGCCCTCCAACGGTCAACGTTAATGTTCCTGACAAATCTGTACATGTATACAGGAGACATTGCATGGACAATTTGTTTGTCCCAGTAGAAAATATTATATATACCCACGCCACCGATACATATCAGCCAAATAATGATAATCGGAGCAAACATAAACCCAATTTTACTAGTCCCACAATGCTGCAGCATGAAGAGGCACACCAATATAGCAGATGCCAAGGGAACTGGTACATCTGGAATGATAAGATTCCAAGGGATTAGGAAAATCAGTAATTAAGCTATCTAAATCATAGAAATTCCAGAAACATATCAAGAACTGGCAGAATCAGCACACTAGTTTGCAAATTTTATGCCAGCTTTCAGTCGATTAACTTACGGAGAGTAAAAGCACTCCAATTTGCATATGCAACCATTATAGTATAAGAAATAAGGGAATGGCGAATTCCAGAAACATATCAAGAACTGGCAGAATCAGCACACTAGTTTGCAAATTTTATGCCAGCTTTCAGTCGATTAACTTACTGAGAGTAAAAGCACTCCAATTTGCATATGCAACCATTATAGTATAAGAAATAAGGGAATGGCGGCCCTTACGCCCTTACTCAGGCAAGTTCATAGGATTCTAGGAAACAGCACAAGCAAAGAAGGCAGAACCAATACAATTGAAATATCTGTGTTGAGGTAGAATACTCACAATCCTTGAAAGCTTTTGCTATTGACTCTTGTTTCCTTTCCGAAGATGAAACTGGTAACCACAAAATAAATTTAAGCTGCTGAATAATGCTCAAAGTACAAATCAAATTATCAAAGAAATACATTTCTCTAATCCAATTCACAGCTAGCTCTTACATCGGTGGGCCATGTCTGACAGTGATCTTTGAACACCTGATGAAGCTGAATAGACTGGGTAATGAGACCAGGGAAGGTAAACAAATCATTCAATCATACTTAGACAGAAACTAGATGCAGTAAATAATTTAAAGAAGTTGATGAGGAGTGCCAAACCCGAAAGAGCTGGGGTAAGCACCCCAACGCCGATTGTCATGCAGGAACCTAACAGAGCCAGGACCAACATGACATAGTGACTACTTTTATGTTTTTCAATGGTTCTTTTAGCCCTCGATTCCACCTTCATCGTGAAAGGAATTTCCCTCTCATAATGCATAACCTCATCAGCACTTCTGTCATTTGGAAGCAGACCCACTTTGGCATGCCTACACAAGAGCGAGTACAGAGCAAAAGTACCACCTACAAGTTGTGGACGCAAGAAAATTGTCCATGAGCAGAAAAATGACATATAAGCTTGCAATTACAAGGATATGAGACTATTACCTTCTCCATTATCATCAGCTCTTAATACTATACAGGCATACTTCAGTAAAGTAATGATGGTCATAGTCCAGAAAATGAAGGAGAATAGTTCATAAACTGTATCCTCCGATTTGATATCTTGTGCATGAATTGTCCCAAAGACATATAAGGGAGCAGTACTCATTTGACCATATATCACTCCAAAGCTCTGAAATGACAGAAGAAGTGTATGCTTCCATGTATCCTGCATATTACACAAGATGATAAGCTCAAGCTGATTATAAATGATCACTAGGGAGAGCCAAGTGGTTAAAATTATTCGCTCTAAGAGGAAGACAACTAGACTGACAAATGATCAACTATAGGGAAACAGAAGAATAGGGAAACCCGGCCAGCTGATAAACTAAAACAGGTTTTTCTAACCAAGGACACCACCCTAGGTGTGTCTATATGCCAGATATCTAGCTCTGAATTGAAAACAAAATGGTAAACAAACTATACAAAGTAAACTTTTTATTTTTTTTCTTTTCCTTCTAAGGGGCCATCAAAGATCACTAGCTACAGAAATATCAAAGCAATACTGTAAAAATCAGAGAGAGAGAGAGAGCTACCATAGATCACTGCTCCTACAAGTTCATATATCCGGGCAATAAAAAAGAACTATAACAAGAGTTTTGTGGCTGAAACTTGAAAGGAAGCAGGAAATTTTACCTTGAACTGATTAGAGGAAGTAGCAGGACTGAGCTGGGAATCCCAATCCATGTTTGTCTGATACGAGTAGACAGATAACTGACAGGAAAGGAATCGATGATAAACTGAGTAGCGGGAAATGTGAATAGTATAGATATATATATATCAGAAAAAGAAAGGACAGCTGGGGGACACCACCCTAGGTGTGTCTATATGCCAGATATCTAGCTCTGAATTGAAAACAAAATGGTAAACAAACTATACAAAGTAAATTTTTTATTTTTTTTTCTTTTCCTTCTAAGGGGCCATCAAAGATCACTAGCTACAGAAATATCAAAGCAATACTGTAAACATCAGAGAGAGAGAGAGAGAGAGAGAGAGCTACCATAGATCACTGCTCCTACAAGTTCATATATCCGGGAAATAAAAAAGAACTATAACAAGAGTTTTGTGGCTGAAACTTGAAAGGAAGCAGGAAATTTTACCTTGAACTGATTAGAGGAAGTAGCTGGACTGAGCTGAGAATCCCAATCCATGTTTGTCTGATACGAGTAGACAGATAATTGACAGGAAAGGAATCGATGATAAACTGAGTAGCGGGAAATGTGAATAGTATAGATATATATATCAGAAAAAGAAAGGACAGCTGGGGTTGGCACTTGGCAAGCGACTTACACAATGCATTACACACGGAGTTCGCAACGTGGAGGATCACACAAACTCTTGCTCACATATATGGTCGTGTCTTGAATGCCAATAAATAGAGAGAGGTTTTCTGTTTCTTTTTCTTTGGGGTCGGTCTATTTATATAGCTAGTCGGGAGGGAATGCCGGACTGACAGCGACGCCTATGATTTTCAAGTTGAAGTTTGAGTAGACAGATAATTGACAGGAAAGGAATCGATGATAAACTGAGTAGCGGGAAATGTGAATAGTATAGATATATATATCAGAAAAAGAAAGGACAGCTGGGGTTGGCACTTGGCAAGCGACTTACACAATGCATTACACACGGAGTTCGCAACGTGGAGGATCACACAAACTCTTGCTCACATATATGGTCGTGTCTTGAATGCCAATAAATAGAGAGAGGTTTTCTGTTTCTTTTTCTTTGGGGTCGGTCTATTTATATAGCTAGTCGGGAGGGAATGCCGGTCTGACAGCGACGCCTATGATTTTCAAGCTGAAGTTTGTTTTTTATATAAAAGACGAAGGATCGATCACAAATCACAAATTGTGATAAAGCAAATCTCATTCACATGACTTTGCGTTTGGAGTTGGTTGAGGTAGGAACCCCTTCACATGTCTTGTCTTCTGCGTGAATGATTTGCCACCTCGATGTTATCCTTCCTAGACTTGTAATCTGTCTAGCGATAATTTCTACAGTGTTTTGGAGTATGTGTCTAATCGGTCAAAACCGATCAAGGAGACAAAAACTGACCAAGGTAAAACCATAAAAACTGGTCAATGTAATGTAATAACAAAAGGAAATCAATCTGCAAATATGTCTATTTTTGAGTGAAGAATGAAATGTAATTATAGCTCTGCTTTTATAGAAAGCTACACTTCCGATACAATCATGAATTTACAGGATGCATGTTACCCCATACAGCAGAAACAACACAAGCAGCCCCCACAACTATATGGAAGGCAGCTACAGGTAACGAGTCCCACTCTCAATGGGAGTAGATATGAAATCAAAGCGAACACTAGAACACAACAAAATTTGACCGCAGCCAAGCTAAAATGTAATGCAGCTAACTCAACAATTATTTGGGGTTCAAATAAAAATTTACCCACATACCAAATAAAAAAAGGGCAGGGCATTCCTATCAGTCCCCCATTTCCAAAGTCCTACAAATAAACCGATTCGCCGTCATCTTTTATTCATAAGCCTTCTCCCAGTCATCTACCACTTCAGATGTTTCTGTAATAGTTCCTCCAATCTGCCCTGCTGAAGTCGAACCGCTTGCATTTGATGAAGTTGAACCACTTGCATTTGATTCCACCATGGAAATTAAACGAGCAGCAGTCTGTTTTCCAGAGTCCTCTACTGTGGGGGATACAGAAGATGATCCCAAAGCCACTTCACTATCTAGTACACTCCAGCGGTTTAATGAGGCGGCAATTGGAGCTTCTTTTTTCCACACAGATGCCTGCACATCTGCAGAACCACCAGACCACTCTTCCTCACCCCATGAATCTTCTCTCCAAGAAGACTCCCGAATAACAGCCTTCTTCCACGCATTACCCTTCAGTGCTGTATAGGCTCCTTCCTTGGCTATTCCCCCTCCACCCCAAGCATTAGAACCAGCTGAAGCCGCAGACAGAACAGCAATAGCCCCATGATAGAGTGTACCATTATCCAACCTCCTCATTGCAGTTGCAGCTCGAGCAGGATCATTGAATACAGCCAACGCGTTCTTGTCATTCAACCAGACTAGCTCACATTCACCACCAAACCTCAAGACCAATGCACTTATATCTGCATCTCTAGGAAGATCTGGAAAAGAAACTACAAGCCTGGGATCCATGTCTACTAAATGATCAAAAGCTGGAGGCTGGGATGCGTTCACTGTGGTGGTACCCTTAACCCCAAGCACCCTGGCTGGGACTTTGGATTTAGGTGTAGCATGTACCACAATAAAACGCTTGGGCTCCCAGCCAGCAGCTTGAACTGCAAGCTTCCACCTGTCAGCAATCACCCTAACCACATCTCTCTTTTCCTTCAGCATTGGACAAAAAACATGGACCCGGAGGCCACTTGTAGCACCTTTGCTCTTCCCAAGAACCAATTGTTTGCATCTCTCCTCCACCGATAATACCCATTTTGGATCACGCCTGAAAAGGTCTGACAGCAACTCAGACATAACAGTAGTCTCACCAAAATGGAGTGCATCCAAATTTGGAGGAACTATATCAAAAGCATCTGCAAGAACACGTTTCCGCTCCAACTTAGCACATTCATCATCACACGTGAGCTTCCTCTGTCCAAGTGGGATCTTCTTGTTGGTGGCTTCAACTGGTTGAAGCGGTACTGGCAACTTTTGGATAATGGAAGCTTCAAACACAGTATCAGCATTAAAACTAGCAGTGCTGCCACCAGAATCGCAAGGAACATTTGCTATTATCCGGCCACAAGAACAAGTAATTGTGACAAGGAAATCACATCTCACATCTGGACAGGAAGCATAAGGGTGACAAGGTGCAGTACATGTATGCCTGCAATCTCTCCTAGGAGCTCCACATTTCTGTCCACAAGAAGATTTTGAGCCGGCTTCTGCTGACGAGGAACACTCACAAGGCGGTGGGTGACATGTTCTGCCGCAAGCATGCATACCGCATTGCCTCATCTTCCCACAGAGCTTGTTACATTTAATGTCCCTCGACCCACAAGGAATGTTCCTGAGGACCACATGTCCACCGATGCACTCCTTTGCTACAGGCACTGAACAAGGTGGGCAGTCTCCAAAGTGGCAGCTGTGAGAAGATGAATGTCCACAAGGCTGAGGCACTGAACAAGGGAGCTGACATGATGGAGGAGGTGTACCACAGGGCAATGGAGGAGGGATTGAAGTTCTCCCACATGCACATGTCAAGTCAGTAAAGATTGTATCAAGGCAGGGAGGACAGTGGCCACTGTGACACAGCGATTCACAAGAATGCTGCCCGCACCTTAATTTCTTCCCACAGGGCATAGAGCACAAGTGAGGATCCCAATCCCCTGAAAGATGATTATTTGAATTAGAAAGAGGACAGCACCTTTCACTGCAGCGGTGCCTTCCACAATTCTTCTTCCGTCCACAAGGCTTATCACAAGTAAATTTCTCATTCTCCATTGTTGTTTTACAGCACTCCACATTCCGAGAAGTTGATTCACAGCGACATTTTTGGGTTACTTTAACCAAACAAGGGGGGCAATCACCAGTATGGCACACCTGTTGACACTGGTGCACCCCACAAGGGAGAGTCTTGTCACATATTTGTGAACAAGTTGGAATCGGATCCAAACAACTCTGGCGTTCCTCCTGCAAGCTTGTTTTCCCACAGTGGCATGTCTTGATATTCCGTGGCATTAAAATGCACTCTCCACAAGGGCCTGGATGACAAATTTCACTGCAAACATGATTGCCACAGCTAAGCTTCTTTCCACAACTAGAACTGCAAGAGAAAACACCATCTTCTGCTTTCACCTCTCCCTTTACTATCATCTCTCCACAAAGAACGACCTCCAGCTTTTTCAGGCAGAAGCAAGAAGCATTGAATGGAACCTGACAAGGATCACAATGACCCACATGGCACTTCCGCTCACAGCGGTGACGCCCACAATCAAGAAGCTTACTACAAAGATTGCCACAAGTCAGAACAGAAGTCCGATCTGAGCATCTTGTGGTTATTGTTTTCTTTCCACAAGGGCATAACCGTGGCGGTGCGAATGCTTTACAAGGAGGGCATGGACCTGGGTGGCACTGCAAGACACACATATGAGGGCAAAGATCATCCTTACTCATTCCCTTTCCTGGGACCTCCTTCTCGAGTGGCTTC
>BDJD01013290.1:2810-12916 GCA_002564525.1 Rosa multiflora | reverse complement strand
AAAAAAAAAAAAAAGCCTTCATCAAGATGGGTATTGGGTACTTGACTACTCATAGTACACCCTGTCTTGTCACTGAATTAGGTGAACTGTCCTAATTTAGGGCTTCTACATTATGAAAGATAATATTCATATTTTAGCTCATTTCAATAGTAGTATGGGATAGCATCCACAAATCCTATATCCTAATTTATATATTTTAATAGTGATTTCAGCGTCAGAAGGTCCATTATCACTGTATGCTCTCCTTGTTGGAGCTAACTTTAGGGATTGAAGGCACCGGTTCATTTGGCCCGTAACTTTGCATCTACGCAATAACTTCGCGAAAACCCATGCGTATGATAAATTGGTACTGATGAACTTTCTTTAACTTTTTTACCTTAATATGCTTTCAAACATTTATCAAGGCATCTCCACTGCAGTATCATTAAAACAAGTATACAGTAAGTTAAAACACCAACACAAACATCGCAGCCTCTACCATTTATCAGTCGACTTCGTGGACATATGAAATAACTGAACATAATTGATTTACACATTCACTTTTCATATATACCACAACAGATGTGACGACGCTGCATTTTATGGTAATATATGAAGATTCAAATTTGTTCTTTATATTGTACTACCCCTATTATATATGTACCATTTTGCGAAATACATGTAGACCACCAATCCTACTGCATTGACTGCTACAAGTAACCAATAGAAGTAATCAAGATGTGCACGATTGAGGTTATTGGAAAACCAGCTAGTGTGACCTGCCCAACTGGTTGCTTCCTCAATAACAGAGATAAGAAAGCTGCTCAGAAAGCTTCCCACACCAAATATACTGAGGTAGAGGGCAAGTCCTACGCTTCTTAATTCATTTGGTACCTGATCGTAGAAGAACTCTTGCAGACCAACCATAGTGAAAACATCGGCCAGTCCAATTAACAAGTACTGAGGACCTAACCACCAAACACTCATTGGAACTGTGGCACTTGGCTTATCAACCAGATTATAGTCTTTAGCAGTTTGGACCCTTTGCATCTCAAATAAAGCTGCAACTACCATGGAAATAATAGATATAAACATCCGAGTTCCGATTCTTCGTAGCATTGTAATGCCAGAGGGTTCTCTAGTGAAAGCTCTTGCTATTGGAACAAATATGCGATCATAAATGGGAATGAATATAATAGTGGCAATGCCGATAAACGACTGAAGTGAAGCAGCTGGTATATCAAAACCTGGCACAATTGTTCTGTCCATGGTGGCACCTTGCTTAGTGAAAAAAGTCGAGCACTGTGCAAACACAATGGCATATGGCAAGCATGTAACCCATATAGGAAACAGCCTAAGAACGGCCTTTGCTTCTTCAACCTCAGCGATGGTACACACTTTCCCATTTTCCTTCAAATCATCCGGTGCAAGCAAGGCTTTGTTGAGCAATCTGCAAGATCAAAAGATTACAAAATGTAAAAGGAGCTTTCGATTAGAAGAGCTTGATCAAGCAGTAAACAAATAATTAGTCAAACTTCCTACTGTCAGCAATATGAAGAACAAAGATTTGTAGTATTAAGGAAATATATATATCAAACGGGGAGTAAGTTTAGTGCAAGGTTCTCACTTTTCCCCTAAAGCTATGTAGACAGTTATAACACTTACTTGAATTGTTGAGAACTTTGGTGAGACAGGGTTCCACGAGATTCCTCTTCTGAAGCTATTGCTGAAGGAGTAGTTCGCCAATTCCTTAATGCAACAGCAAACACCTTGCCAATTCTCACAAATGGGCTGTCCTCATCCCCTTTGATACTATACCGATACTTTCTTGTTCCAAGAAGGAAGATAAGCAGTGCAAGGACCATCACAATGCAAGGAAGACCAAAACCCAGACCCCAACTCAGGTTGTCCTGTATGTAGGCTAATACTGGAAAGGTAATCATGGGGCCTACACACATACTCAGATACCACCAATTGAAAAATGAGCTTTTGGCTTTGCTCTCCTGTGGATCGTGTCTATCGAACTGATCTGCTCCGAAAGCCTGAACACAGGGCTTGTGTCCACCTTGCCCAACTGCTACTAAATATAGAGAGAAAAAGAACAATAATACTTGAAGCTGAGAAGACGGAAGCACAGCTGACAGAGTCAGCAAGGCAAGACCCTGTTCAGTACGGTTCAAGAATGATGTCATCAAACATAGCATGTGAGATGTAGAAACCAATACTAAAATCTGAATTCATTATCATTTGTTACTCACTCCTACAATCACTAGGTAAAGTAAAATTTGATCTATAAGTATTGGTCTGTACAAATTTTGGTGGTTAAAAGCCAAAGTTAAATTTAAACGAGGCCAGAAAGGTAACACCTAGCAAAAACCATGACTGAGCTCATGAGAAGCACTTTAGCATTAACTCTTTGTTACACAAGGCCACAACTGACATGTTCAAGTCATTTAAGCTGACATGTTGAGTTACAAACTCTTCTTTGCCAGCAATATGTCCTATAACTTGGGATACAAGATTAGAGCTGCACATAATTGCTTTTGGCTTTTTTTTTTTCTTTCTTCTTCTTCTTCAAGTTTTCTCTGTCTGTGTTCAACTTTAGTAACTTAACGAGGTGAACTGTAAATTATTAAGACTTAATTTCTATAACCCAGTAACACCACATAATTTCCTTAAACCAAAAGGCAGCATCTAACAAGTAAAGCTGTATTTGAATACCGCTGATGATCCCAGAAGTTTTTTGATGGTCAAACAAGCCAACTACTGTATATCAGACAGATCACTAGACATACTCACAGTTATACTATATATGTGCAATCCAAAAATTCTAATATCTCTGTATTTGAAACAAATTATGAAAAAGGAAAACAATGCAATGAGCAATGCATTGCCAAAATCCCAGCATTTTCCAAATTAAAGAGAACAAAAAAAAAAATTAAATAAAATACCTATTGACTGATGCCATAGGCCAATAATTTGTATACTGGGTAGAAGCCAAAACCTTAAAAAACAAAGAATAGAGCCAAAAATATAATAAACAAAAGAATTATAGAAGAGAGAGACGGACCATGACGTAGAGGACAGAAGCGGCAATGATGGTGCGGTAACGACCGAGAAAAGAATCTGCCACGAACGCTCCCAATAGAGGAAACAAGAACGCTGTTCCGGACCATATGTTGACGTTCTCAGCCGCCGTGGCCGTCGACTGTCCGAGAGGCCCGGTCAGAAACGAAATAAGGTTGGAGCTGATTCCATAGTACGCAAGCCTCTCCGCAACCTCCACCCCTGAAATCAGTATTGAACTCACTCAACTTCACTATTATGATTCTTTTGTGGATTCAGTGTGGTCTTACATATTATGAACGATGCGGAAGGCCAACCGCCTGAACTTGATCTGCGGACCGGATGGCCGTTGCAGTCAACGGCGCCCTCCACAACGTCGTCGAGCAGTGGAGTTTGGCTCTCCGGAAAAGTGGCCATTGGCGCTGGTGGCTGTGAAAACTGAAATGGAAGAGATATTGCGTACACCAAATTAGGTGTATTTAACTCCATTCCCCACCATCTTGAATACTTTATTCAATTTGACAGATAGTGGAGAGTATTGGTTTCTTAATTTTTTTTTTTTTTTGAGAATGATTTTGGTTTCTTAATTGTTATCAAATCAAATGGAAAGGAATCTTTCCTGACTAGAGTAGGAATGCTGTACGTTTTTGCTAGACAAAATTCTCAGCAAAAAAAAGAAAAAGAAAAAGAAAAATTTGTTTCAATCATTTTTAGCCGCGGGAGGCTTCTTCTGGAGCTTTTTCTACATGGGATATACATAGAGATGGATAACATGTGTGTGTGTGTGTGTGTATCTCTTTTCTTCAAGTGCTTTTGAGACATGGAAATTTGGTTGAAACTTGATGACATCAACGATTCAACGGTATGACCTAACAACGGTGGAGATGCTGATGATCGAGTTTTGTAATACTGGTGATTCTAGTCCTAGTCCCCAATTTTCTCAATTTTTCTTTTTTTTTTCTTCATTTTGATCTTCAATCAATTTGGTCTAATTGGAAGAATATCCCTTTCAAAATCAGAGATGTTTCATTATTTATGGGACAGAAACCCTCTTCTCAGTGTCAATAATCAAAATCTTTAGTATCAAATTCCCTTCAACCAAAATCTTCTGAAATTGTTGGTTGGAAACTCATGCTTAATTAACTTGATAACCTTAATACATGTGGTTAGCTTGTAACTGTTCATTAGTATAAGAAATGAACAGTTACAGCCTCTGAAGATCTGAACAAGGCCCTCCTCTGATCTTAAAAGCAATTAAGGACAGAGAATATATGTATTCATCTGTAGTTCTGTACACACATGCTCATAGAAATTTGCATGTCTTTTGGTTAGGATTAGTTACAGTCCAAAAACTGTAATATTTTGTTCCTTCATGATCAGTTAAAACTGCCAGTTGAATGATTTTAAATCAAACTAATCATACAGTGCTTGTATAGGACTCTGTTTCAAGAGACCTACCCTACAACCAGCAAAAACTAGTGAAATACTGGTCTACCATTGCATGGAGCTACCATGGAGTTGTTCAACTTTTATATATTGATGTGTTAATGCGTTGTAGAATTTCCCTTAGACCCTAGCATCCGAGTGTTTGTTATTGGTTTTACCCATATGTGCATATACATATGTACGGTTTTAGCTGCAGCCATTCTAAGAAAATCTCTGAGCTTCACTAAGAGTGGGAAATCTAATTAATTTGCTACATAACCTTAGTTATATTAATGTGTCATAATATCCGTTCATACTCATTCACATCATCTGCATATATGTCTGCAACCAGTCAAAATCGGTTGAGAGGAAGCGGTGTGCATACTGCATAGCTCTTGCCTCAAGATCATTGATATGATTAGCGCCCAGTGCCAACTACAGAAGACAAACAAAAGTAGATTCGGAGGAGCAATCAGTAGAAATGATGAGATCAAGTTGCTTTTTTTACAGCGAGTCCTGTAACTAGACTTTATAGCTGCCTATGGTGCTTGATTTCTCAATTGTTTTCATACTGCGTCAACGAACTCCTCATGTTATTAAAGTATCTGCAGTGTAGTGTTGTTGACTTGTTGCTTCAATTGCGCTTCACTTTATGTTCGTAGTGAACAATCAAATTCAGACTGTTAAACATTGCACTCTTATCCAACACACATTGTATCTCATAAGAACTTAAAATTGGTCAAGGTTTCTAGGGTATGGCTATTTGACCCTCCCTATGCTTGGTTGTCAGAGTTTACGGAGATTCTCTGCTTAACAACAGTATTTCTAAGAAGATTCTAAGGTCTCTTTTCCCCAGCCCAAGAAAAGTGTCTGTATCTTGAAACAGTTCAGAAGGTTCTCACGAAGAAGAATTCACGAGGGCACGATCAAAGAGGTTCACTCTTACATACTGAAAACTAGAGCACCTGAAAATACATAACAAACCAAAATTGGAAGTAATAACACAAGGACATTGCAGTGTCATCAAGAAAGAATGAAAAAAAAAAAAAATGTAAAATAGAAGAATAACACAAAGATCATGTCTACCATTTATCACAAGACTTCATGAGCAAACAGAATATTAAGTAATTGATTAAAATCTTCACATTTTGGATTACTACAATGGACATGGTGGCACTGGCACACTGCATTCGCTCTGAATAGTAATAGTTTTTATACCGTTCCACCCCTGTTATAAATGTAAGATTTTGCTATACACATGTAGATGGCCAATTGTACTGCACTGAGTACAGCTAGTAACCAATAAAAGTAATCAAGATGTGCACGATTAAGGTTATTGGAAAACCAGCTAGTGTGGCCAGCCCAACTGGTTGCTTCCTCAATAACAGAGATAAGAAAGCTGCTCAGGAAGCTTCCGACACCAAATATACTGAGGTAGAGGGCAAGTCCTACACTTCTTAATTCTTTTGGCACCTGATCATAGAAGAACTCTTGCAGACCAACCATGGTGAAAACATCTGCCAGTCCGGTTAACAAATATTGAGGAACTAACCACCAAACACTCATTGGAACAGTGGCACTTGGCATATCAACCAGATCATAATCTTTGGCAGTTTGGAGCCTCTGTATCTCAACTAAAGCTGCAACTACCATGGAAATAGTAGATATAACCATCCCAGTTCCTATTCTTTGTAGCATAGTAATGCCAGAGGGTTCCCTGGTGAATGATCTTGCTATTGGGACAAATATACGATCATAAATGGGAATGAATATAATAATGACAAGGCTTATAAACGACTGAAGTGCAGCAGCTGGTATGTCGAAACCTGGCACAAATGTTCGGTCCATGGTGGCACCTTGCTTAGTGAAGAAAGTCGAGAACTGTGCAAACACAATAGCATATACCAAGCATGTAACCCATATCGGAAACAACCTAAGAACAGCTTTTGCTTCTTCAACCTCAGTGATGGTACAGACCTTCCCATTTTCCTTCAAATCATCCGGTGCAACCAAGGCTTTGTTAAGGAATCTGCAAGATTTTCAAATAATGTGAAAAAAGCTTTCAATTAGTAGAAGAGCATGGTCAAGCACTTTAACATATAATTAACCAAAATTCCTACTGTCAGCACGCAACATGAAGAACAAAGATTTGTACTGTTAAGGAAACATATAAACTGGAGTACAGCAGTGCAAGCTTCCCACTATCTTTAATCTCAAGCTCTATAGACAATTAAAACACTTACTTGAATTGTACAGAACTTTGGTGAGGCAAGGTTCCACGAGATTCCTCTTCTGAAGCTATTGCTGAAGGAGTAGTTCGCCAATTCCTTAATGCAGCGGCAAACACCTTGCCAATTCTCACAAATGGGCTTTCCTCATCCCCTTTGATACTATACCGGTACGTTCTTGTTCCAAGAAGGAAAATAAGCAGTGCAAAGGCCATCACAATGCAAGGAAGACCAAAACCCAGACCCCAACTAAGATTGTCCTGTATGTAGTCTAATACTGTAAGTGTCAATAAAGGGCCTGCACATATACCAAAATACCACCAATTGAAGAATGAGCTTTTTGCTTTGCACTCCTCTGGATCTTGTCTATCAAACTGATCTGCTCCGAAAGCCTGAACACAAGGCTTGTGTCCACCTTGCCCAACTGCTACTAAATATAGAGAAAAAAAGAATAATAATACTTGAAGCTGAGAAGAAGGAAGCACGGCTGACACAGTGAGCAACCCAAGACCCTGTTCCAGTTCAATTCAAGAATGATGTCATCTCACATAGCATATAAGATGTGGAAAGCAATACTGAAACTGGAACTCATAATGATTCATTACCCACTCCTTCCATCACCAAGTAAAGTAAAATATACATCAAATCTGAAGTATCTTTCTATAAAACTTTTGTGGTTAAAATCCAGACTTGATGTTAAACAACGCCAGAAAGGTAACACCTGGCAAAAATCATGGCTGTGCTCATCAGAAGCAGTTGAAAAATAGCACTTCAGCAGTAACTTTTTTTGTTGCATAAATGACAAGTTCAAGTCATTTCAGCTGGCATGTTAAGTTTTATTACTTAGAACACAAGATTAGAGTTGAACATAATTGCTTTAGCTTTTATTTGTAATTCTATTGTTCAACTTTAGTAACCTAACTAGAAGAACTCTAAATAATTAAGACTTATTTGTTTAACCCGGTAACACCACATAATGTCCTTAAACCAAAAGGCAGCATCCTGTATTTGAATACCACTGATGATCCCAGAAGCTTAAATTGATGCTCGAAGAAGCAAACTGCTGTATATCAGGTACATTACACATCCTCACAGACTCACAGTTATGTTTATCCATAAATTCTGATTCTGCATTCGAAAAAATTATGGAAAAAAAAAATCTAATAGCAATGTATTTGCCATAATGCCAGCATTTTCCAAATTAAAAAGAAGAAAAAAAGAAATAATTAGCTTGAGACCAATGGACTGAATTCATAGCTCAATAATTTGCATTAATTGGGTAGAAGCCAAACTTTATAAAAAAAATTTAAAAAAAATATTATCCAAAAAAAAAAATCATAGAAGAGAGAGACGAACCATGATGTAGAGGAGAGAAGCGGCGACAATGGTGCGGTAGCGACCCAGGAAAGAATCAGCAACGAAAGCTCCCAATAGAGGAAGCAACGACGCCGTTCCGGACCATATGTTGACGTTCTTGGCCGCCGTGGCCGTGGACTGTCCCATAGGCCCGGTCAGAAACGATATGAGGTTGGAGCTGATTCCATAGTAGGCAACCCTCTCCGCAACCTCCACCCCTGAAAATCAATATTGAACTCACTCCACTTCACTATTATGATGAAATTGAAGAGCGGTGGATTCAGTGCGGTCTTACATATTATGAAAGATGCGGAACGCCAACCGCCGGAGCTGGATCTTCGGACCGGATGGCCGTTGCAGTCAACGGCGCCCTCCACGACGTCGTCTAGTAGCGGAGTTTGGGTCTCCGGAGAAGTGGCCATTGGCGCTGGAGGGTGTGAAATGGAAGAGATATTGCATACCCCAAATTTTGTTTTGTATTTGTTGTTGTTGGGCCATGTTAGGTATATGTAACTTCATTATTCGTTTTTGGAGTTACCCACCATCTTGAATGGTTTGTTCTATCAATCAAGATCAAAATCAAATGGTAAGGAATCTTTACTGACAAGAAAAGGAATGCTAGTACGTGTTTATGGGAGAACAATACCAAGCACAATTGATCTACACATTCACTTTTCAGATTTACTATACTGATTCAGATTTGTGTTTATATTGTACTAGCCCTATTATAAATGTAAGATTTTGCGAAGTACATGTAGGCCAACAATCCTACTGCACTCAGTGCTGCAAGTAACCAGTAAAAGTAATCAAGATGTGCAAGATTGAGGTTATCGGAAAACCAGCTAGTGTGGCCTCCCCAACTGGTTGCTTCCTCAATAACGGAGATAAGAAGGCTGCTCAGAAAGTTTCCCACACCAAATATACTGAGGTAGAGGGCAAGTCCGATGCTTCTTAATTCAGTTGGTACCTGATCGTAGAAGAACTCTTGTAGACCAACCATGGTGAAAACATCGGCTAGTCCATACAGAAAGTACTGAGGAACCAACCACCAAATACTCATTGGAATTGTGGCACTTGGCAGATCAACCAGGTCATAGTCTTTGGCAGTTTGGAGCCTTTTTATCTCAACTAAAGCTGCGATGACCATAGATATGACGGAGAAAAATATCCCAGTACCGATTCTTTGTAGCATTGTAATGCCAGAGGGTTTTCTGGTGAAAGCTCTTGCCATTGGAACAAAAATGCGGTCATAAATGGGTATGATCATCATTATGGCAACGCTGATAAATGACTGAAGTGAAGCAGCTGGTATGTCAAAACCGGGCACAATAGTTCTGTCCATGGTAGCACCTTGCTTGGTGAAGAAAGTACTGGACTGTGCACATACAATAGAATATGCCAAGCACATAGCCCATATTGGAAACAGTCTCAGAACAGTCTTTGCTTCCTCAACCTCAGCGATGGTACACACCTTGCTGTTTTTCTTCAAATTATCTGGTGCAAGCAAGGCTTTGTTGAGGAACCTGCAACATTAAAGGAAAAGGAACTTAAAAGAAGCTTCAAAAGATCTTTGGTCGAGTATTTAAACTTATGAAATCAATTACAGCTTCCTATTGTCAGCGACATTTAGAAGAAAGATTTACATTACAAGGGAAATATACTAAAGTGGAGTGAATTTAGTACAGCAAATAATATATAGGAGTTTCTTTAGTTGGAATAACGGCTTATTCAATTAATAAAGTCACTTTACAAGACATAACCCAAAGTTCCATTAAATGGCAAAGTTCAATAGCCCCCATAAGTATACGTAGTATAACTGATGCACTGAAACGACATAGTTCTTGCTGAACCATCTAAAACCACAATAACTGCAGCACCGGTTTGAAAAGTGCATTTATAAATTCTAAAATGCCCTTGTTACACAACGACTACACATAGCTGTATAAATGACAGATTTTTCACTCAGTGTACCTTAATCCCAACTATTATATGCCTGAGTACGAACTAATTGGCATACATCAGACCCAAAAAAAAAAAAAAAAAAAAAAAAAA